>PVIY010006374.1:0-88154 GCA_004026745.1 Myrmecophaga tridactyla | reverse complement strand
ATTTATCATCACCACACTAATGCACTCAGAGTTTCAGATTTTGGGCTCCCTAGTGGATGTCCCTTAATGTTTCCTCAGATAACAGGCATCAAAGGAAGGAAAGCAGCCATTGACTGATTACCTGCACTGTCTCAAGCATGAAGTATACTCAAACATAATCAGTGAGATAGCTCTATGAGTTAGGTATATTTTGGTCTCCGATTTCATAAAGTGGAACCCAAGGTTATCAGAGTTGATGTGAAGAAGCTGGGTCACAGGACAGGTAAACAGGAAAAGAAAATCTACAATTGGAAACCAATTTGGGTTCGAAGCTTGTGTAGTAATTGTCATAAGGTGCCATGCTGTATATCCCAACAAGAATATAAAAGAATAATTTAAAAGACCATGGCAATGGGCTGTCTCAGTATTCCATAGTAATGTGTGCCAGATGAGGCTTTGGGACTTCGAAAATATCTTAAGAATGAAGATCCTCCTCCTGCTCACACAGGTTTCCATTCAGACAGAACCACTTTCAGAAAGTTTATAGATCAAGTGACAATCTAGGCAATTAAGGCTTCAAAGAGCCTAGGAAGGATGCAGACGTTTTCAAAAAATAATTTCCACTGTGGCAGAAATACAAATTGATTGAAGTTACAGTGTCACTCAGAAAGTTTGCTAGTCTTTTAAGGAATGACATTAAGCAGTGACAGACAATTGACGGGGACAGATACTTCACCAGAGGTTGACAAAGGGACTGGGATGCCTCAAAAAGAGGGAAAAAAAAAATCCAGTGAAAGATATGAATAATGAGGGATTGTTTTCCTCCTGTTCTTTTTCTTTTTGTATTTTTAACTTCAGATGTCAATATATTTTCTTTTCTAATTTTTTTATATATAAAAACCTGCATTTATAGTTTTTTCTTTTAAGATCTCAGATAATAATTACTGCCTTGCATTTCAGCAAAACACCTTTACTAAATGAAGCAGAGTTTATAAAATAGAACATATGGTGCCATCTGCAGAATAGTGCTGAGAATTTGAGGAAAATGTGGAGATGCCTGCATATTTACATCTACAACATGCTCAAAATAAAGAGCTTAGAGCTTTTTTGCAAAATGTCTTTAGCTGAAAAATTTCCAACTGATTTCTCATCAGAAAGCCAAATGAACTTGGATAAGATTGTGACCAGGTAATAGTAAAACATTAGTTATGGAAAGAAAATTCTAGTAGTAAATTTTACAGGTCTGAAACCAGGAGGACAATAATGGGCAAAGACCCTCTGATCAGTGTCTGCCTTCCAGCAAGGAAATCAGTAGTTTAAATGAAAACTAATTCCATTCATTCTAGTATAAGACCATGAAATCCATTTCCATTCAAGTCAGTTGATGTTTGCTGAGCACTTACCATGTTCTATTTTGCTGGACTTCAGGACACACAGATGAATAAGTCAAACTCCTTCCTTAAGTTAATGAAACTTTCTAAGTCCATAATTGTTCAGCAATAGGATTTCTGCTGTTTGTGGTAATGAGCTGCTAGGTCTAAAGGTCCTCAGAGAAGTTAAACTGCATCTTAACCATCTCTACATCTACTAATAGACTCTTAAGTGATGTTCCAAGAACCTTGAAGGAGGACTCACTCTCCTTCCTCTCTTCTGAAGGCCTGGTTGAGAAAACATCAAAGACAATCCTTCCGTTCACGGTCAAAGACTTTCAAGCCAATGTCAGTATTTGAGTGTAAAAGATGACCCAAGCCACAAATAGCTTTTCTAAATATAGTCTTGGTATTTGGGAGTGAAAATAGGAGGAAATAAGGAAGTCCCAGGGTGAGTTTTCACACTTTTACACCTTGATCATGTCTCTCTCTGATTAGAAAGGAAAAAGGGGATAGAGGGATTTTAGTGCTAACGGAAGATTTTCTTTCTTTGATACTGTTAGTATTGTAAAGGAGAAGATAATCATCTTTAATAGAACTGTAATAAAAACTGCACATCAGGGCAGGCCACAGTGGCTCAGCAGGCAAGAATACTTGCCTGCCATGCCAGAGGACCCGGGTTCGATTCATGGTGCCTGCCCATGTGAAAAAAAAAAAACTGCACATCAATACACAAGCTTAAATCTCTTTTTTTAGCTGTATTTTGCCTACAACTTCCCAACATAATGAGACAGGAACACCTGGTAAAGTGAGCTTCAGAGTCAGATGCCCTGGTTCTAATACCAGGTTTTCTAGTTTCTAGCTTTGTGACTCTGACTAAGTCATTTCTCTTACCTCTTTCATAAGCTTCAAAATAGTTGTAATCATTGTCCTTAAAGAGTGTCCATATTTTTGAGTCATAAATAAATGCTATTTGAAAGCAATATTAAGCATTTGATATTAAGGTTATATTAGAAAATCCAGGAAAATGTAACATACTTTTTTACGTACTTCATACTGCTATAATATTTGTGAGAGCAGTAATTACATAATTTCTCCATTAAAATATTAATGGATTGTGACTAGTAAAGAAACAAAAAACACAGAGGTGAAGTATTTTTTTGAAGATCACAGTGGCAGTTAAGAGCATAATTTTTAGACTTAAAAAAGAGTCCAACTCTTGGCCCCATTCTTTTCAAACCATGTAGACCCTGGAAAATGTACCTAAAATCCTTGGCTTGGTTTCCTTTTGTACGTATGGGGATAATTTAATATGAAACATCTCATACTCACTAGTACAGTGCACACACCTATTTTAAAAGGCTGTTATGAGTAATAAATAAAAAGGATGTAGAACCACTTAAAATGCCTGACACATTCATCTTCAATATGGCAATGCTACTTATAAACCTGCTAATTAATTATCATTACTTCTATCCATTCCCCTGCATTTAAGTTCAATCTCTTTGGGTAGCCTTTCCTCTCTCTCTCTGGCTTTTGTGTACCTCTAGGTCTGCTATACTCAACAGTGTGACCTCTGCAATGACATTTACCAGGGTCATAATAATGAAATTATGCAGTATCTGTCCTTTTGTGTCTGACTTATTTCACTCAGCATTGTGTCCTCAAGGTTCATCCACATTGTCATATGCTTTGGGACCTCCTTTAGTCTCACTGCTGCATAATATTCCATTGTATGTATATACCACAAAGATTAGGAGAAGTATCACAGGAGAAGGAGGTATAACAGAAAAAAATTAGATTTAACAAATGAGTATGACTGCTGAATCACTATGTTAATATTCCTTCCAGCATCCCGTGTTTTGGAGCAGCTAGAAGGAAAAATCTGAGATTGTAGAAGGCAACCCACAACAAACTCTGGGATCTATCCTGTAACTACGTGTTGAAGTGTGCTTTGAATATTATTGTTTTTTTTCTTTGTTTTGTATTTTTGTTATATTTTACCATTAAAATGTTTAAAGAAAATTTTTAAAATTCCTGACATATAGTGATCAATAAGAGTTGCTATTTTTATTATTAATTTTTATTCATATTGCAATGTACAGCAATTTGTGAGTTATTGGTACCCATTCCCACCTATCTGATGGAAAAGTATTATTGAGCCCACTCCCCCTTAATAATTTTTTTTTTTAAATTTGCATATGGGCAGGAGGCACCAGGGATCGAACTCCAGACCTCCAGCACGGCAGATCGGAGCTCTGCCTGCTGAGCCACGGCAGCCACCCTACCCCTTAATAATTAAGATTGTTCCTAGAAAACTATAGGATGTCAGTAAATATTTGTTTAATGACAAAACACTGGAATTTCAGCAACAGGAGAAATGTTCAGCATAATTTTTTCTTAAAAGTTATTTCACTTAGTCTGCCTTACTATATCAGAATGCCTACGAGTTGAGAGCACAGTAATATCTGTGTACACTTGAGTAAATCATTTTCACTTTAACTTACTCATTTTACTGGAGCAAAATGAATGGATTAGATAAAGATGTGATTTAACAGAGAAACTTCTGCTGGAAAGTCAATTATAAATTACTGGATCTCTAGGTAAATTTAAACATTTGGATTTTGAATCTTAAACTTATTTGTGAAAAGCAGTCTGTCTTGTGAGCTTTAAAATATACTGCCATTTTATATAGGTGAATTTCATGATTTTGTTCTCATTAAAAATAAGATAATTCATTTTTAGGCATGGACAAGTTTTAGTGAAATACCTTTTACATACTTGCTAAAATTATATTGAATTCATTTAAAAAAAAATTGTAGTCTACCCTCCTAATATGGTCCTAAAGAAACTGAAAGATCATTTTATGTGCAAAACAAAGGTCTTCTTAGGCATCTCTATTGGATATTATTTAAATTGGTATAACAGTGTATTTCTTCAGGTCCAACACACTGTACTTCTAAACAGAGTCGAATCAGTGTGATCAACTCAGACCATTTGCCTTGGATTTCCTGGTTTTAGCACTGAAATTCTCTTAAGAGACCTTTCAGCCCTTGGCAAGCTATGTAATTGCTAACCCTAATTGAACGTAGAGGAAATGGGACTGTTTAGACATTTTTGGCTGCTATGACTTGGGGAAGGAGGACTACTGGTGATTAGAGGGAAGCCAGTGATGCTAACAAACAGGATGGCACCCCAAGACCAAGACTTTTCTGTTCCAAAATATCAACAGTGCCACTCAGGAAAAACCTTGGTGGAGACACCTCCAATGCTTCTTTGATGACCCAGAATGTCTTCTGTTTCTTTGATCAAAGTTGCTTTTTTGTTGTTGTTGTTCTCATAAGCATTTGCAATTTAAAGATGGGAATAATTATTTCTGTTAGATAAAAAGAGATTTTTACTTATTGCTATCACCAGAAATGAAGTTAGTCTTCATTGTCTTAGGAATGAAATATCTGTTTAGCCCAACATCATGCCATTCAACCAGAATCCCACTATTGGTCCAGTAAAGTAACTTTTCAGGCAAAGTTATTACATTTTGCAATCAGGATATCCCTTTTTGTAAATCACTTCCCTTCATGCTTATATGGATTTTATTAATACCATCTCTCTTATTCCAAAGTTGTGTCTCTTCACAGCTCCTGCTAGAGGCTTCTCTGGGATCTATCGGTTACGCAGCATGTAGCCACTGATTTGAAACTCATCATTCTGCAAGCTTTCTGGCTTATCTCACTCCTGTGGCTCTAAGATTCCAGTTACAGACTGAGTATGGTAGACACTGTGGTGCTCTGCTAAAATCACTTTGCATCCATCCACCAGCTCCATGCCTTACTGACTGCCAACAATGCATAGCAGTGTCCCTCACTGGACATTGTCCTGTTTCACAGGCCAAGGCTTGACTGATGTGGTGGCAAAAAGTCACAGCCACCGTGACTGAATGCAGGACTCAAACTTGAGAGGTCCCTGTAGGGTTCTGTGAGACCTCAGTTGCAACTTCATAGTAGATCAACTTTTCCCTTTGCCCAATTCTGCCTCCTTTACCTCCTTACAGGTATTATCTCTTAACAACATTCACCAATAAACCTTTTGCATGCAACTCCCCATCTTAGGGTTCTTTCCAGGTAATCTTATTCTAATTTGTTCATCAATCCAGCCACAGGTTCATGAAATACACCCTTTCTCAGGTCTTTGGCCAAGTCTTAATTTTGCCTAGTTTTGCATCATTGTTAGGAAGACAGTGTTTCAACTAACATCTATGCATGACGTATTCATGAAGAAAAGACTAAGACAAACCATTTGAAGGTCTTAAAAAAATTTGCCTATCTTACTATGAAATGCTCTAAATCACTGAACAGTAAAAGTTTAAGATATCCGTCACATTGAACTGCATTTACATTTATCCAAAACAGCAACTACAACAAAATCCAGAATGTAATGTCACATCCATCTCTGTTAGCACATCTGTCAAGCTAGATTGCCATGTAGTTTTTTAAAAGCTTATAGGAGGCATCAGCAATATAAGAAAATGCTTGGTGCTATCCAGACATATTTCTTCCCATAAAATTAAATTCTATTTCTCCACCATCTTACAAATGAATAATGAGTAACATATTCATTGATAGAGATCCAGTAACATGAGCAATAAATTTTATTCCAAATGACTTAAAAAATGTATTTAATACTCTGTTAGGTGGCCAGTCCTTAAAGTTCTTATAGCACTTTTCCCTTCCCACTTTTTGCCCATCCATCCAGGCACTTCCACCTACCCCCATGAATCACAGGGACCTTCCTGACTTTCAATTCTGTGGTGCTAGGAGCACAAACCTGATTTTTGTCTGACATATATGAACAGCCCTGTCCTTCCATCAATCATGTGAAAGACTTGATGACTAAGCAGGAACAACTAAATTCTTGATATTTCAATCTTATTTTAAGGTGTCAAAAGTGGAATTAATGGGCCACAGAAAGGTGCATTAAAAGGAAAAAAAGTAGAAATAGAAAATGAAGTTCATGACCCAGAGGGCAGGAATTTTTTCTCGATGCACCTGGTAAAAAGTATATTGAGTAAAAGGACCTTAATGTGTGTGGGGAAAAAAAGAATTTTGAAAACTAATGGTATGCATTACACATGAATATTACTCACCCTTTTTCCCTCTTTTAAAAGGTGGTTTTCCACAAGGGTCACAAAAGGAAGATAATTCATCAACTTCAACCAGAGCAATTAAACCCATTATGTGTATCTTACTTTCTTCATAGGAATATGCCCAAATGTTGGCATCAAGTCCCAGGATGCCAAATCAGTTTGGCCAGGTATTGTCTTAGTTTTAGCATTGAAATTCTTGTGCCCCAGGGAACCCTTCAGTCCCAGGCAAACCAGAAAAGTTGGTCACCTTAAATCTAGCCTACCTTCCAGTATTTAGCTCTAGTGACCCATCACATTGTTAATGGTAGAAGTAATATTAACCTCTAATCATGATTTCTCTAGGTTAAATACTTATAGTTTTATACCACAGTTAATATGACATAGTTGCAAGATACTGGGGGAGTCATAGACAAGTCTGAAAGTCTATGGTATTCATCAAATGACTCCTTCAAATGTGCTTCCTTGAACTATGTACTATAGTGCAGCTTCACTCCCAAGGAACCATTTCTTTCAGTGATTTAAGTACAGGACATCCCTGAAAATACCACAAAATTTCACTTTGGAATATTTGTTTTCTACTTGGCATTGGAAGAACTATCTCCCTTTCCTAACTTAGTGTGAGAAGAAAGATGAACATTGGCTAAGAATGTTTAAGAGGGTCCTTACAAGTCATAGTTTCAGAAATTCAGCTAAAATATATATATATATTAATAAAATAAAAAGTGTTAATTTGTATTTATTCAAATTTCTCTGGAGACCCAAGTTAGGAAAAATAAAGGTAGCAAAGATAGTTATTGCATAATAGAGAGAAGACTTTGAAAATTATGAGATTGGAGACCCAGAGTACTCACGCCCATGGGGCAGATATGGGTAGTTTCGCTAAGGGGCTTGTGTTGCTAAAACTTGAAACACATTGTCCTACAGAAGGATCCATTCATGTTTTCATTTTGTTTTGTTTTTGTTTTGTTTGGGGACTAAATTCATCTCACTTAGAGGGATGCTGTATTAGTTAGGGTTCTCTAGAGAAACAGAATTAACAGGGAACATTCGCAAATATAAAATTTATGAAAGTGTCTCACGTGACCGCGGGAATGCAGAGTCCAAAATCCGCAGGGCAGGCTGTGAAGCCCTCGATTCTGGTGGAGGGTCTGGACGAACTCCACAGGAGAGGCTCACCACCCGAGACGGGAAGAAGCTGCCTCTTCTGAATCCCCCTTAAAAGACTTTCAGTGATCAGATTAAGCATCACTCATTGCAGAAGACACTCCCCTTTGTCTGATTACAAATGTAATCAGCTGTGGATGTAGCTGACATGATCATGATTTAATTCCATGAAATGTCCTTATCACAACAGACAGGCCAGCACTTGCCCAACCAGGCAAACAGGTACCACCACTTGGCCAAGTTGACACATGAACCTAACCATGACAGATGCATTACTAGGCAGAAAGGCATGGGGGGAAAGCAAATCCTGACGACAACATGCAGGATCTTCTATAATATCAGAGAACAAAGCTAGGAATTTTGAATACCTCATAATTAATCAGATAATTCAACAAATGTTATTGAGTTCTACAATATGCAAGGAAGTGTTCTAGGTGCTAGAATTTATAAAAATGAATGTCAGATCAAGTCCCTGTCTTCCTGCCTCACTGCTTTATTTTCCTGAGAGACATATTTAACTATATATTTGTGTTTATAGATCATGATATGTAATATAGCTAGGTGCTCAGAAATAAATTAAGCAGGGCAATGATACAGCTGGGGGAGGGAAAATTATGTACTGTTTTAAGTAGGGTGGTCCTGGAAGGCCTCACTGAGGAACTGACATTTGAATAGTAACCTGAATGAAGTGAGAAAGCAAGTTTTGTGAATGTGGGGAGCAAGCATTCCAAAGACCACTCATGCAAAACACGTACAATAGCCCCAAGCTTAAAGCTCAAGGCATAGCAAGGAAACGAGAGTGGCTAGAGGGCAGTAAGCAAGCTGGGGATTGGCAAGAAATGCAATCAAATAGATAGGTGGGAACTCAGTCATTCAAGCCTTTGCAGGACCTGGATTTGTTTTATTTTAAATGTGTTTCCTTCTACTTGTGATGATGGGATGAACAGAAGACTTAAGTGATTTGATTGTTTGTTTAATCACATGGTGGTTACTTGTTGGATCTTGACTGTAGCAACTAAACTGGAACAAAACAAAGATCAAGTAAAAGGCTATTATGAGAATCCAGATGTAGGATGATGCTGGCATGAACTAGGGTGTTGTACATGTGTGTGTGTTGGTAGTGGATGGAGCGAAAATATTTTTGGAAGGCAAAACTAGCAGGCCTTACATCCCAAGGATTCATTAAATTCTGACATGCCAGTCACGTCTGTGAAGAAGAAAAAAGAAGATAAGTGTAAAGGAACGGATGTCTTTCTCCCCACACTCAGTCCTCTGCACATCAATGGCAGAATGAGCCGGCGTCTATCAATGTCACTCTGTCCCATGGTTACTCACAGTGATGACCCTCAAGAAGGCATGAAACTGAGGAGCAACAGTGGAATGGGTTGATGGTGGGGGGGGGGGGTTGCCATGAGTTTAAACTCTCCTCTTCCCCAACAAATTCTAAAAGGAGGTGACTTTGGTATTGGGAGGACAGCAGGAAGATGGAGTCTTGAGAATATACCTTAGAAATTATTTGGAAAAAGAAAATAGACCCCCACAATCAGAAGTGGCTTATATTCCTCCTTGTCCACTTGTGTTGTCCCATAACTTTGTACCATGCCTGTTAAACTTATGAGAATATTTCAACACCTTCCATAGGTCATCAGGCAGAATTGGAGAGCCGTCCTCTGACATAAGAGCAGGGACCTGATGGCTTATTAAAACATGGACAAAATTACCAACTCAGTTGCCCACTTCTTGGAAACTGAGGCTATACACAGCAAGAATGATAAAGGCATGTCTTGGTATTTAGAGCTAAGTTTCTGTTATCATGAAAAATGGACTTCATGTCATCAGAATTGAGGGACATTTTTCCATAGCCAGCTCCCTACCCCCTTAGCTTGATCTTCAAATTTGTATTATATGACAAAGTAACATTTTTATGAACAAGTTGAGTGTCTGTGATCAGCCTTCCCTATGAAATTAGTTTTGTCCCAAATGCCTGTTATTCCAGTTGTTAAATTACTTCAAGTCATGCTCCAAGGCTTATATAGTATACCACAATCAAACGGGAACAACGCGTTGCATAGCATTAAATGCCAAATTCTCTCTGACACTCCAGTAACTGAACGGCAGCCAAAAAAATATGTGTTTGCTAAGGTTCTTTTTTGCTGTCCTGATTGCCAAGTGAACCCAGCTTGGGAGATACCGGCTTGCCAAATGTCAGTTCTGCGTTAATATTGTTATTATTCTCCGTGAGTGAAGTATATAATGCCATTTCCTCTGAAGGTATTATTGATAGAGCGGATTGCCATTACAATTTGTATAATTATTGCAGCACCAATAACCGAGTCCCCTTCATCAAATATTTATGTAACTATGCTGGCTCATTCAGCAACGCTGATTATAAAGGTGTTTGATGGACTGTTTAGTAGGATTTTTGCCACCCAGATGAATATTTAATTCAGATGTGAGTTTCCTAGGCCCTTTGAGTGAGAAGAACTAGGGCACTCGATACGATTTTATTCTCAGGTCAATGAGAATGAACCAGAGGGTGTTCACCTGCCTGAGAAGGCCTCCTGCTGCTTTGGTCAACTCATTTTCCTACTTTTGATAATCAAGTGGGATGGCTCCTCCCCTGCTTTGCATCTAGATGCATATTCTATTAGAAAGACAGGACTTTCTAACAATGTGAAAGGGGGAAAAAGACCTTGCAAAACTACATGACTGCATGGATGACCCAGATTTTTCTGTCACTACAAAAAACATTAAAATCCATTCAAAACTTTAGAGCCC
This sequence comes from Myrmecophaga tridactyla, assembly GCA_004026745.1. NCBI lineage: Eukaryota > Metazoa > Chordata > Mammalia > Pilosa > Myrmecophagidae > Myrmecophaga > Myrmecophaga tridactyla. The sequence continues at coordinate 77,720 of PVIY010006374.1, read as the reverse complement.
AATTGCTCAACCATCTTATACTCTTGGGATCAAACCTGGATTTGTGCCATAACATTATAAATAGCTTTGTGACCTGTCATAGATTTGTTATTCTGGGGAGCTTGGCTAGTTTGAGAAGTGAGGTAAAGACTTGTCAAAAGTGGACATATGTGGGGTAAGGAGCACTAGGATATCATGGATTTGTGAGTGAAGATAGAATGGAAATGAGACAGGAGGAATTAAACCAGGAAATATTTCCAGTTTTCTCAGAATTAGTAGAAAAACCAGATTATTGTCACACAGAATCAAGTCAGGGCCTGTTGCAGAGCTTTCTTCAGCAGAAAAATCTGTAAAAACCTACAAGTATTTACTTAAGAAAGGGCAATGGGGTTATGTGCATTCTTAGCGTTAAATTAAACCAGTGTCTGGCATGGTATCAAAAAGTCCCCCACCACAATTGTCCCATGACGGCGATGGACCATTAGCCTTCATTAGCAAATCAGGGCCTGGGCTAACTCTGTTTTCTGTCTGCTTATAAAGACTGTGATACAGTCCATGCCATTTAATCTGGACCCAGGTAATAGGCACATCTTAATTAAGATGCCCCGCTGGGAACCAATTTAATGCAATATGTATAATAGGGTTTCAATTCTGCTTTAGCATCTTTGTGCTAGATAATAGGGGTGACGGAGAAGCGTTATGTCACTAATTTCACAAACTGAATACAAACTCAGTATGAGCATTCTGAAAGCTCCAAGGAGAAAAAAATGAAACAACAGCAACTGTTTTAGAATGATGTAAAGGGAGCAGCTTTTTCAAGTCCTTTCCATCAGCACCTCATTTTTGAATCTATGTTTAAGTGCACTGATGATAGAATCAATTGATCTCTTCACTCTTTGCAATTGGGCTCTAAAGTTTTGAATGGATTTTAATGTTTTTGTGGTGACAGAAAAATCTGGGTCATCCATGCATGTCATCAACAGTTTGCTGTTTCTTAAATTGAAAAAGTATTTTTCCCCAAATACTTTCTTTGATTCATTTTATAGAGAAAAAAGATCCACCTTAGCTTGAACTCGAATAAGTATAAAGTAGGACAATACGAAGCATTTAATAAAATTAGCAAATCGGATATTTATTTTAATACTTTACGTTTTGATTTTATGATGACGAAGGAGGTTAGTTTGACCTAACCTACACAACCGTGTGCGTGCTTATCTCCCCATCATCCCTCCATCTGTCATCCATTAATTAATTTATTCAGTCATTAATTTATTATATAAACTTTAATGAGCATACATAAAATCCAAAGACCTTTAATAAATGCTGTATATTGACATGCAATACGTTAAGATCCCAGAAGGCCCCACTTTCCAGGCTATGAGCAATGTAAGAGCAAACTAGATTAGCAGCATAAGGATGGAATGTGTGATGCTAGAAGAGTTGACACATGATTTAAGACATATACATGAATGATTAATTATAGTGCATGGTTCGGAGGAGGCTGGAATCTGTACGGGACTGTGAAGTTATTGCAATACAGGATTTTGTGAAATCTTTGTGAAGTTCTCTCTCCTTCACAAGTCAGTTTTAGTCCAGAATGTCATCTGTTTTTCAAAGTATAGAGTTGTATCAGTACAATAAAATCTTCCTAAAATATTTTATTCTTAAGTTGCGTTATTCCAACACCCTTAAGCTTTCTGTCCTACCCTTTATTCCTGCTGGGCTCCCCTTTTAACTTATAGCCTCAGCATTTATTTAAGGTGATTTTCTACTGTTTGGACAAGGTGGCGAGTGATGGCAGGGGTCTTTTATATAACTCACCAAAGAGTGCCCCTCATGAGTGAAGCCTTGTGGTACAATTTGGGAGAGCCATTCCTCCAGGGGTCTACCTATTTATGAGCTTTCAGGAAAAAAAGATAGGAACCTTGAATATGTAACCTTTATTTGTTTCATTTTGTTTGGCAGAAGTTGCAAGAAAGTTTATAGTAGTGAACTATAACAGAATGAAGACCTTGATTTCAATTTCACCACATTCTTGGGTCTCATGGGAGGTGAGTTAAATGGCTGTGCTTAACTTAATTAACTCTTTCACAATCAATTGCACTTGTCTGACTGTCTAGCAACATTTAAGAGAATACCTCCAGATTCCTATAGAATATATAAAACAGAATGTATGACAAAATATATACATATCTTTAAAACCATTATATACTTTAAAATTCATGAGTTCATTTTGATTCTGCATCTCAAACTTTTAAATTTTGCAGGTTTCCATTGGCAAGTTAGCAAACAATTATTCAATAAATATAACCAATTTGTGTCCTAACTTCTGCCAAAGAAAATAATGTCATAAATCAAACAATAATGAGCTAATTGCTGAGAAGTAATATTTCACAAACAAATATAGTAAAAGTATTAGTTTGTGAGAACGGAATTTCTTTCCAACTCATTTCCACTTTCCTAGGAGCCAAAAGTAATAAATAATAATCATATAGTTTTATATAATATTTAAACCTTGATAAATACCTTAATGCACATTTTATCTGTTTATCCCAAAGATCCATTTCTGAGGACTGTGTCATCATTTTCCCCTTATATTCTGAATAATCGGCATCGAGAAAGTCACTTAAACACTTCAAACATGAGCAAGTTAAATTTTTAACTTGGATTTTTCTAACTTAGTTAGTGTTGTTTCATGTGTCTCAAGTGATGTTTCATGTTTCAGTTTGCTAAAGCTCCCAGAATGTAATATACCAGAAACGGGTTGGCTTTTTCAATGGGGATTTATTGGATTACAAATTTACAGTTCAGTGGTCATGAAAATTTACAAATTAAAGTATCAAGAAGAAGATACCTTCTTTGAGGAAAAGCTGCTGGCATCTGGGATTCCTCAGTCACACAGAAGTCACATGGTGATGTCTGCTGGTCCTTCTTTCCTGGGTTCTAATTTCAATGGCTTTCTCTCTCAGCTCCTGTGGGTCCTTGATTGTTTCCCCTGGGGTGTTTCTCTCTATCTTCATAAACGATCCCTTCATGGAGGGATTAGGATTCATCTTGAATGGGCTGGGTCACATCTCAATTGAAACAGCCTTAGTAAAACATCCCACCCACAATAGGCCTGCCCATCCAAGGAAGGATTAAAAGAATACAGCCCTTTGTAGGGTACATAACAGTTCCAAGCCAACACTGGTGACAAAGGAAAATCTTACCCATTTGTACATTTGTATAGTTTTAGCACACGGCACCTAATCAACATCTGTAGACTTCCTCCAAAACCTTTCCAAAATATAGAACACAAAAGTTAAAATAAACAATATTAACATCTCAAAAGCTTCTTTCAATATTCAGCATTTCATTTAGAGTGCTATGCTTTATAGTTAGTCATTACAACCACCCTACGGAGTAGTTATTGTTGCTATCTCTATTTAAAGGACTTTCCCAAGGTGATTTAGTCTTGGAGTTGGTGTCTAACCCTGGTGAGTGAAACTTTTAGGCACATACATCTCTCACTATTGTCCATGTCCGTGGAGCATGGTTTATATTGCCATCTCAGAATTCTATATTTTATCCTGATTCCGAAAGCTATGTACCTTTGCCTCCTGATCTAGCTTGGGAGATTGCTGTTCCAGCAGTCTCTGCACAGAACGTGGGACAGTTCTTAGAATCATGAAATTTTCAGCAAACCTCTGTTCATTTTTATGCCTGAACTTTTTTAGTTTGCTAAATTGTTTCGGTTCCATATCTGTCTATAACTGTCTTTGTAAAGGATTCTACTAGCCTGAAAAAAACAAACAAACAAATTTTCCAATTAACTCAAGGAATAAAATGGTTAATTGGAAGGATTAGGGAATCTCTTAGAAGCAGCTGGAATTTATAGAAACTCAAAATAAATTATTTCTTTCTCTCTCCTTCTTCATCTAACTCTCTGTTCTCCCTACCCCGTCATAGTCTATTCATTTTTTGTTGCTTATGACTCCACTTTCTCCTCTCTTTGAATAAGACCAATATGGCTGCTCCATTTCTAGCTTTCCTTTATCAAGTGACTCCCATCAGCAATGACTCATGTAGGCAGAGAGATTTGCAATGCAGATAAGGTGGCATTTAAGACAATTTAGGACTATCCCTTGAGAGCAGGCACTTTATATTGCTAATCATTTTGAAGCAGAATGAATGGGGTCAGCTTAACACACATACACACACTCACGCAAATAGAACAAAACAGAACAAAAAATGTCTACAATCCTTTTCAGCATATTGTACAAAACAGAACAAAAAATATGTACAATCCATTTCAGCATATTGTATCCAAGAAATTATGAAGAAAAGAAGGCTCTCAGACTCTCATACATGTATTGATTTTCCACATCAGCAAATGAGCTCATTGTTTCCAATAATACTTCACATGCTTTAGTGAATTTGATCCTCACTTCTAAAGAGGACAACCTACCAACCTACTTTAACATTTTAGAGAGTCAGAAAATTGTGTAGTTCACTGAATCCATCTTGCCATTTCAAAATATTTCACAAGCATAACTTTACTAATACTTCTAAATAGGAAAGATGGGGCTTTTCAGACCAAATATTAGCCAGCTTATTAACAAGCATAAACAAACAACGGGTGGTGTAACTGCTGCCACACTATTTCAAACCTTCAATAGTCAGATAATTTTCTCTTATGTGTATTAGTCACCAATATTTGGCTAAACAGATAAAATAACTACAGGAACCTCTGGCCCACTAGAGATCACAGAATCTCCTCCACTCCTCACTATCTTTACCCACTGTTGACCATCTTTCATAAATGCCTATTTCCCTCTACCAAGCTTTTTTACAATAATTAAAGTTTCATTCCCTCAATTTTGTATATTCTCCTGTTGAAAGCTATTAGTAGGCTTGTCAAGGAGACCATTACTGGGAAGAGGAATGGTAGCTGTCCTTGAGTAAGAAGCAGTCAAGAGAAGTCTCATAGGTAGGAATACATGCTGTTAACAGATGAACACTGGCACTCTTGACTTGAGATAATTGAACAGAGGCCTGGAGCTGCTGGGTTAAGAGAGGAAAAAGAAAATAGGGCACTTTTTTGTATGCACCAGAATGAAAGGGCAGAAAGGGAGATGCTGCGTGTCAAGCAAAGGTGCAGGACCAAGATATCTGACCAGCTTCCTGTTCCAGATTCTGGGCATAGAGTGAACATCCTTATGTCCAAACTTATGTGTCAATGTTCTGATATGGAAATTTCCATAATAAGTGCCAAATAATCAGATTTTCATTTGAGATTCCTCAGCACATGTGGACAGCTCTAATTGGAGGTGTTTCACTATATGTGGCTATAACTAACAGGACAAATACATTTTGATTTCACTATTTAACTAAATAAATGTAGATATTTTCCACTTTAAAATTATATAAAACTATTTTTCTCAATTATTTTTTTGTAACAGGTGAGAAAATGAATAGTCAAAGAAATTGGGAAGCCTGTCTAAAATCCCAGGATTAATTTGAACAACTCCAAAACTATATTTGAACTTTACTGATTTTCCCACCAAAGTTTTTCCCTTTGGAAAAATTTAGATAGAAAATGCACACAATGAGACAGCAAGTTTCCAATTTGGAAAAATATAATAGTAAGTTCATATACAATAATATAAAAATGCTCAGTTGATCTATTGAAAAATTTAATCTTTTAAGTCTCAAAACAATTTATATGTTTTATTACTTTTCCTACTGTGTCTATATAAAATTGCCTCAAAATTGAACACTGAAAGAAGAATATTAATTTTAGTGCTTTTTTTTATTCCCTCTATAACAAGATACTGCTATTTTCATGACTTTGAAAAATAGCTGGAACAGACTATAACACTCATTTTCTATGGCGACATGAACCCAAAATTTCACTACCACACAACATGAGTTTGGAAAAATAAAAAATGTTCTGAGTGGCACAGGTAGTTTGAGCCAATCATCAAAACTTCAGCAAGAATTGTCACAAAAAGAGAAAAGGAAAGGAGAACAAAGTTTGAAGGTGATAGCAGCAGGTATTACGCAACTATATAGGTAATATGTCCTATTCAAAACTCCATTTGAATTAAAGGTGCTCTTTTTTATTTTTTTGGTTTTACCTTAGAATCAACTCATATTGCTTTTTGATTCCAGAGATACTACAGTATTCATGTATTGAAAAGTAATTCAAAGTTTCCACTTATAAGAAACTTGTGGATTATAAAGAATTGAGTGAAAAGGAAAGCAAGACTGTCCTATGAGGCAGAGAAATCCTTCTTAGTCTGGTCCCAAGCTATCTTTCCATCCTAATATCCATCTACAAGCCGCACCTCACTTTTCACTATTCCCAAGTTCTTCGGATTTCTAAAAAATGAAATTTTATGAAGATATATATCAAAACTTTTAGAAATGTGCATTTCTTTCAATAATTTCCCTAACACTGAAATTGCTCATACTTCAAACTTTTGAAACTCTGAAAGACGTTTGAATAGTCTCTTTGTTCTGGAAAGCTCTGCTACCCATACTTGCTTCTCCTTCTGGTAAACTAGTCATAAGTAGTTCTTTCTTCTCCTCATTTTTTGTTTTGATTTGTTTTCTATACCCAGATGTATAGTTTAACCTTTAATTTTTATTGATGATACTTTCAAAACACTTGCCTTTTCATATATTATCCATTAGTAGTATGAGTTCCTCCTTCTTGTGCTGACTTCTGACTTTTACTCATCAGTTGATTAATTGATCTTTCATTCTTGCACACAATGCTGATTCCATACATGGCAGTAGCATGACAGTTTGCACAACTACCTGAAGATATTGTGTTTTTTAATGTAATTTTATTGAGATATCTTCACACACCATACAATCCATCCAAAGTATACAATCAGTGGTTCACAGTATCTTCACACAGTTGTGTATTCATTAACATGATCATTTTTAGAACATCTGCATTACTTCAGAAAAATGAGTAAAGAGAAAAAAACCCGACACCCGATACCCCTTACCCTTCCCTCTTATCGGCCACTAGAATTACAGGCTACCCAATTTAAGATTTACAATATAGGTAGGTTAAGTAAGCAGTGCAGTATTAACAGATATATAGATCTTGTTTTGTGGAACAAATCAAACATCCAGAAGCAGATGCAAACAAATTTCCAAGAAGGTGTCCTCTTTTTGGTGCCTTAATTTGGACATTTTCATGGCCTTAGAATTGTAACTTGTAACTTAATAAATCCCCTTTATTAAAGCCAATCCTTTTATGGGATACTGCATTTGACAGATTTAGCAAAGAAAACACCTAATTTTGCCATTACAGAAATAAGTTTCATAAGGGAAAGCTGCAAGATCAAGGACTTTGCTTACTAAATTGGGAGGACCTGATGCCTGAGAGAATATCAGGATTTCCCCAGGTGAAGAAGTTTAATAGTTCCACATTTTTCCCCAGTCCTTTAAGGTGATTTTGCAAATACATTTTTATTTTCTGCCAAAAACACTCTGGAATTTATCCACTTATTACATTAACCTATATAACAGAATAATAAGATCTGATTCTCTATTCTGGGGATGTCACACATATACCCAAAGCTCCAGGAACTGAACTGTTATACAGAAAGAGCTCAGCATTTCAGAATTTAGAAGTAACCATTGCAACTCAGGAATAAATGTGACTTTCTGTAAAATATTATGACCTAGGAACCTTTACAATAAGCTTCCCCCCTGATAACATATACTCTTGAATTCAACACTCAGAATTGGCACATTGTAGTTAGTCCATATTAGAGAGGCATTATAATATCTGTCTTTTCATTTCTGGCTTATTTCACTCAATATAAAGTCCTCAAGTTCCATTCGCCTAGTTGCATGTCTCACAAATTCATTCCTTCTTGCAGCCACTCAATATTCCATCGCATGTATACACCACAGTTTGCCCTTCTGTTTATCAGTCGATGTACCCTTAGGCCATTTCCATCCACTGCAAATTGTGAATATTGCCACTGTAAACACCGGTGTGCAAATGTCTATTCAGGTTTCTACTTCCAGCTCTTCCAAGTATATACCTAATAACGGGGCTTCAGGATGATATAGACATCCTACACCCAGCGTCCCATGGAACCACCTTCCAGAGGGGCTTCACCATGCTGCTTCCCTACCAACAGTGACAAGGGAATAATAGTACATGCCTCTCTCCACATTTTCTCCAGCACTTAAATATTTCTGTTCATATGTAAACAGTTTTATTCACACACCACAGAATCCATCCTCAGTAAACAATCTTTCCCAGTTTAATCACACATTTATGTACTCACCACCACAATACGAGGACACCACCTCTATATGAGGACGTGGCCATTTCAACCACACTTTTTTTTTCTTCTATCCCCCTTTTTTTTAAATATGAAACTAAAACCCTGAGGTTAAGGTATCCTCTATATTATCACATAAAGAAAATTTGGTAGAATTTGAATTAAAGTTCAAGCTTTTGCTCTGAGGTTCAGTGGTCTTTTTCACTTCTGTATTATACTTTATATGTTATACTCAACACAGCCCAATAAATATGAAAATGTTTTTCCACAAGGTGACATTGCAAAAAAAAATAGTATTGTATGAAAAATAGTTAAAAGACAATTACATAATTTACAGTAATTTCTGATTTTAAAAATTTATTGACGATTTGCTTTTTCCATCTCCCTTACAATATCTAGCCCACATTGAAACCTTCCCCTGCCTTTACTTCAAATATCTAAAATGCTGTTAAATCTAACTCACAGAGTTCTTGCCTCTTTAACCCCCCTCTCTGGTCCAGCTTTTTTATTTTGTGGATTAATTCAGCAGCTATACTTTTTTAACTTTCTTATCCCCATGGCTCCCACTAACATCTAAATTCTATATAGTCGAAAGGGCAAGGTAGTTGATATATGATGGAAGACTCATTCTTTAAAATTAATCTTTTTCTTTTTTTTATTAGAGAAGTCAGAGGGTTACAGAAGACTCATGCATGAAATACAGAGCTCCCATATACCACCCTATTATTAAATCTAGTGGCATATTTGTTAAAATTGATCAAAGTTCATTTTTATAATTGTACTACTAACTACAAATCATGGTTTACTTTAGGGTTCTCTCTCTGCATTGTACAATTCTATCGAAGTTTAAAAAATTTTGTTCTAGTAACATATACACAACTTAAAACTTACCCTTTAAACCTCATTCATATATATAATTTAGAACTGTTAATTATATTCATAATGTGATTCCACCATCCATTACCAAAGGTTTTCCATCATCCCAATGAGAATCTTTTTACAATTCCTACCCCAACTCCTGGTGATCTGTATTCCAGTTTTTGACATTATGAATTGGCTTAGTCTAATTATTCCATATCAGTAAGATGATACAATGTTTGTCCTTTTGTGTGTGGATTTTTTCACTCAACATGATGTTTCCAAAGTTCTTCCATGTTGTCACATGAATCAAAATTTCATTCTTTTTCACAGCTAAATGATATTCCATTATCACAAAATGTGATATATATATATTCCCTATCAGCAGTGAATAGAGGACACACACACACATATACATCACATTTTGTTTATCTATTCATTGGTTGGTGGATAATTGGGTTGCTTCCATCACTGGGAAATTGTGAATAATGCCACTATGAACATTGGTATGCAAATATCTGTGAGTCACTGTTTTCAATTGCTTTGGGTATGTGCCTAGAAGAGGCATTGCTGAGTTATATGATAATTGTATACTTAACTTTTTCAGGAAGCACTGATCTGTCTTCCACAGTGGCTGTATCATTTTACATTCCCACTAGCAATGAGTGTCCCTTTTTCTCCACATCTTTTCAACATCGATACTTTTCTGTTCTATTAATAGTAACCAACCTAGTGGGTGTGAAATGGTATCTCACAGTAGTTTTGCTTTATATTTCCCTAATGACTAATGACATTGAGCATCTTTTTATGTGCTTTTTGCCATTTGCACCTCTTCTTTGGAGAAATGTCTATTCAAATCTTTCACCCATTTTTTTCATTTGTGTTTTTTCCTTTTTGTTGTTGAGCTGTAGGATTTCTTTTTATATTCTGGATATTAATCTCATATTAATATATGTAGTTTAGAAATATTTTCTTCCATTGTATAAGTTGTCATTTTGCATCATGATAAAGTCCTTTGATGCACACTTTTTAAAATGTTGATGTCCCTTTTATTTGTTCTTCTGTTGCTTGCTTTGGCTGTAAAGTCAAATAAACCATTACCTAATGCAAGGTCCTGACATTACCTCCCTATGTTTTTTTCCTAGGAGCTTTAGAGTTCTAGGATATATATTTAAGTTTTCATCCATTTTGAATTGATTTTCACATATGTTGCAAGGCAAGTTTCCACTGTCCTTTCCATATGAATATCCAGTTTCCCCAGTATTCTTTCACAATTGAGTGGACTTGCTACCAATTCTGCCAAGCAGGCTGCTAGAATTTTTATTGGGATTGTGTTTAGTCTGTAAATCACTTTGGATAGAATTAAATCTTAATAATATTAGATCCCACCTCTTTACACGTGGTGGTGGAGATATTACAAATATTTACAAGTTATCTTAAAACTTCTTCTGCAAATATATGGACTTCATTAAGTACCCCTGTAAAGAGAGAGTGTGAGGGGCAGGCAATGATGGCGCAGTGGCAGAGTTCTCACCTGCCAAGCTGGAGACTCAGGTTCAACTCCCAGTGCCTGCCCATGCAAAAAAAAAAAAAAAGATGCTGCTAAAGGGAGAGTGTGAGTTTGTCCGCTATATTTCCCACAGCTAGGGGAAATGAAATGTGCACTTCAGAATGTTTCAGTAAAACAAATCAGGGTGTTTGTCATAAAGTGCCCATCTTGTTTGGGGTGGTTTCTTAGTTTATTGAAAATTAATGCCTACAGGAGGTTGTGGAGTAACTGAAAGTAGGAGATAGAAGCACTTACAGTGGTTTTGAACCATCTATCCAGAGAGAAGCACAAGAAAGCATAGATATTTCATCTTTGTACAAACTGGAATTAAATCCCATCTGGCTGAAATATGTTCAATAGTTGGTTAAACTCATTAAGCATTAAAATCTTCTTAAAATATGGAAAACAATGCCAAACTCAAAGCGCTGGTTTTATAAATGTCTGCCAAAGAGTGGATCCTCAATAACTCTTATTCTTTACTTTTCTCTTAAAGGCTAAATTAAGCTTAAGTTTTCACCTCCTAAAATTTCTCAATAAAATTTCTTTGAATGAAAACCATATAATCAATAGCTAATTAATGTACATTAGTTAAATATAGTGCCTCTCAGTGTAGAAAATAATGTCTATGCACATATACAGAACTGGTATATAAGAAGGTTGTGTTGTCAGGGAGAACAACATCAGATAAATTAGAATTAATAAGAACAAAGAACAGAGTTACAGAAGGAAACAGAGACCTACCAAGGGATGGGGTAGGAGCCTTTTCAATAATTGAGGCAATGATGAAGACAGGAGGCCACTCCCCAGTAAGGTCCATATGCTAAGGAAGAGCAGGCAGGTGCTCCTGGGTTGTTTGTTGCCTTTTTGTTGTTTGTTGGTTTGTTTTTGTTTCCTCTGTGCATCTAACCTAGTAGACAACCTTACAGATTTAGATGTGGCTCCTCCTTGGCCTACAGAATGGAAGTGAGACCTGGATAAATAGTGCTTTATCTGTTATAGTTTAAAAAGTCAAGGCTTGTTAAACCTTGATGCTGAGACATCAATTCACAACTAATTTGTGAATAAAATAGATTAAAAGCATTCATTTTTCATTCTGGAGAAATAACCCCATGATTTGCCATAACTGTCAACAGGAGCAGAATGCCTTTTTCGGTCTTTTTCTCCCTGCCCTGCACCAACCCTGGAGAGCCACTCTCACCCAGTTGCCCTAATTGGAAATGTGAAGTCTCATCAACCCTTCTTCTCTCTCATCTGCCAATATCCAATCAGGTACCCTTAGTCTCATCTGACCTTTCTAACCCATTGCTACTGCCTTAGTTCACTATTTCTCTCTTGACACTTTCAATAGCCTTTTCCCTGGGATGACCACCTTCAGGTTCTAGGTCTCAATCCCTCATCACTCTGAAGTCACATTTCTGAAATCTAAATCAACTATACAACTTTTTTGCTTACCCCTCCTCCATAGCACCAAATGAAAATTTGAAATCTAAAAGCTTTGTGACTACTTTTCCAAAATCACTGAAGTCCACTCCTTTTGTTTCAGCCCATTTCCAGCCATTCTGAATTGTGCATATGTCTTCAAACCATGATTTCTCAGGCTTCTCTGCCTTTGCATGTACTGTATCCTCCTCCTGGAATGCCCATGTTCAGCAGGACTGCCTAGAAAACCTATACTCATTTTGTCAAAAGTAAGCTCATTAATATCTAGCTCTTGTGTAAGTCCTTGAATGTCATGTGTCTTCTCTCTACTCCTCCAAATGAGTTAATTTCACCTTTTTTGGGGCAAGCACAGAATAGTAATGAATGCACCCTGGCTTTGTCATCAGACAGGTAAGTTCTTGACCGTGCCATCCACAATATTTCAGGCAACCAATTAATCTCTCTACCCCCAGTTAAATCTCAGGAAAATGTGGATGATCATAGTACATCTACCACATTAAGCTGTCACAAGTATCTGATGAGATTATGTTTGTGAAATACCATCTTAATTTCATTTCCACAATCTAAATATCAAACAATGAGTTGGCTTAAATAATGAGAATTCACTGGCTTATCTTTTTCAGGCTAGGAGAAGTATAAACTTCAGGCATCAGTAAGGTGACACTTTTTCCCTGAAGACTGGTGTTACGGAGCTGGTTGCTGGTAGATGCGCTTTGGCTTTTCTGTCACATGACAATGCATGTGGCTGTATCTTCTGGTCTTCTCTTCTCTTCTGGGTTCTGTTGATTTTCAGCTTCTTCTCCTCCCTGGTGGCTTTCACTTCTATGTTGGAATTTCATTCTGCATATAAAGGACTCCGGTAATCTGGATTAAAGCCAGACCTGATTCAGTTGGTCCCAATTTAACCAAAAATACCATCCTCAAAAGTCCCATTTACAATGGATTCACATCCACAGGGACAGTCTAGGACCTGAACATCCCTTTTGTAGTGGACATGATTCAATCCCCCAGCAAGTAGTAAATGCAGTGTGTGGCATATGTGATGTGCTTAATTAATGGTTGCCATTTTTATTCTGAATGTCGCACTCCATTGGTCACCATAAGCTAATGACTGTTTACATGTGTTTCTTTTATAAGATGACAAATTCCTAAAGGGGAGGAGCTTGTCTTATTCATGTCTTATTTTCTGTGTCTTACCTTATTCATGTCTTAGTCTCTGTACCCCTATGTTTCAGTTTGCTAAAACTGCCAAAATGCAATATACCAGACATAGACTGACTTTTCCAAGGGGATTTATTAAGTTACAAATTTACAGGTAGTAAGGCCATGAAAATGTCCGAATTTAAGGCATCAACAAGATGATACCTGAACTCTGAAGAAAAGGCTGCTGGCATCTGTAACACCTCGGTCCCTTGGAGTCATGTGACTGGTATCTCCTGGTCCTTTGCCCCTGGGTTGCCTTGATTTCAGCTTCTGAATCCAGTGGCTTTCTCTCTGAGCTTTTGCAAGGTTTTGCTTGTTATCTCCTGGGGCCTTCTGTCTCCAAGCGTCTGCTCTCAGTGTCAACTCGCCAGCCATCTGTGTCCTCTCCAAAATTTTCCTCTCTTAAAGGACTCCTGTAAGCAGACGAAGACCCACTATAAATGAGCAGGGTCACATCTCCACAGAAACAGCCTAATTAGAAGGTCCCACCTGCAATTGGGTGGGTCACATCTCCATGGAAACAACCTAATCAAAAGATTCTACCCATAATGTCTTAACTCACAAGATTGGATTAAAAGAGCATGGCTTTTCTGGGGAACAATAACAGTTTCAAACTAGCACACCCTGATCTCAGCACTGGCCTAGGACACAAATGCTTTTCTGAATCATGAAAACACTTGCCCACAAATAGTCTGTTTTTGTTTTCCTTTTTCTTTATTCTGATAGTCTCATTTATTGACATTCCCACTCTTCCTGAGAAGGAATTTCAGACAGTAGTATTTTAGGAAAGCACAATGGCGATGCACTTCAAAAAGACGTTTCTTGGATGACACTTGTAAGTGAGAATACCTCAGGAAATTGTTTCTACACAGCAGGTTGTTAGATTAAGTGGGTATGTTTTTGGTTTGAAGGCCCAGGCAGAGGCTGGTTTATTGCCTGCTAATCTCTGTAAAGTGCACTGTCCTAACCATTACCCACAGGTATCTTCACATATAATAAAACCCAATTACCATCTACTAGGAAAAGGAAAATGACTAGTAGCTAAGTTTTTTTTTTTTCAGTTGCTTTAGAAAAGACCCCTTGCTACCTAACTAGAAGTGAATCAATATTACCCAACAGAGTCTTAGAGGAAATAAAACTTTGAAATCAAGGACACTAGGCAACCTAAACCACATTAGACATTCTTGTGTGGTGTTTATTTTATGGAAGTTACTGAAATAAAACTGATGCATACAAGTCATGAAAATGAGCTCACTTTGACCCAGTGAGCTCCATATGGATATTTTTAGCATAATCATACCAATGAGAATGTTCCTTACAGTATGGACAGGATTTTTATGTGAGCAGGTATGTTTAATTTTTATCTGAAAGCACCGGTTGTACTCTCTAGCACATGCGAAGGGCCTGTATGTGTTTCTTTCATCTTCCCTCACCAAAGGAAAACTTACTGTTTATTTGAAAACAGGTCACAATAACAGATTATTGAAAGATGCTCAATATTTCTCCTTGAATTTAAATAATAGAACATAATAGAATAATATATATGTATTTATGTTATGTACTTTATATATATATATCACTACTAATTATATATGGCTATTCATTTTATATCTATTCATATAATTTATATAATCTGTACACTATTACTAATTATGTATGAATAATATATGTATATATATAGTAGTCCTTATATATAACTTATACCATTACTAAGTTGTATATATATCATTTATATACATATATATATGCATACGCACAGTGGTGGTTAAATTCTTTGAAATATTTCTGAGACTTTGGAAATACAGAAACTATTAGCATTATCAGTAAATATCATGCATGTAAAATGTTTCAACAAATACCAGGCTTCTGGTTTGTTTTCTTTGTTTTTCTCTTTAAATATGCTAGTTTTAGGGTTCAGGGTTGTAATTACTTTTCAAAAAATCCTTCTAGATTAAAAATTATTCCTGTTTAACAAGCAAAGTACCAATACAGTGCATATTTCATTATCATTGTCAAATATCAAATTACATTAAATCCTAGCTAATGTTCCATGACCTTGCCTGAAACATCGTTAGTGTTCCCAGAAAGCACAGATATAGAACATTCATTTCAAAATGTAGATAACACATATAAGTAAATAGCAGGGGAAACCACTTTTTCAGATGTTGCTAATGAAAGGGAAGAAGGCTTAGGGTGGCTGTACTCTCACAGGACCACTGCATGTGAATCCCCAGTGGTGATGACTCAGACATTGGAAGTATATTTAGCTACCCACACATTTTTTTCATAACAATTACTGTGCTTTTACAATCATTCTTATTGCAAATAATTGGAAAATCAATATTTCTTAACTGGGGGGCTGAGAGATGGAAACGTGTCAGTCAAAGTTTGGAAATGCTTTGAAATTCTTTACTATTTGAAGAAGGGGAACATCAGAAAGCATTTGATCATAGGACTTTCCCATTTAATTTATCAATGTGTCTCTGAGGTATGAATAATTATCACTAGTTTTCAGATTAGGCCACTGAAGACCAGTAATTGACTGAGCCAAAAAATTAAATCTCACTTCCTATTCCCTATTTTCAACATATATGCTTTAAATTGGCAGAGGGGTGGGGGCAGGGTCGCAATTTTATATTTACTAAGCATTTATATTTAGCCACTGTATATAGTGCTTTGCATGTAACGTCTCACCTAATACCCCGTAAACCCTATGAAGTGGTGTGATAGGTAGAACCCAATTTTTTTTTTCTTTTGGTAAAATAGATTTTCTTATATATTGGTCTAGCTATTACTGTGAAGGGACTGCAAAAATAGAATTAAAGTTATTAATCAGCTGACCTTAAAATAGAGAGATTATCCTGGAACATCTGGATGAGCACAATATAATCGCATATGTCCTTAAAAGCAGAAAAAGGCAGAAAAGATGACATAGAAGGGGAGAGGTTCAAAGTATGAGAAGGACTCACCCTGCTATTGCAGGCTTTAAAGACGAAGCGGGTAAAGCACTTCTAGAAGCTGAGAACAACCCCCAGGCATCAACCAGCCAGGGATGGTGACCCCAGACCTATAAAAGCAGGAACTGAGTTTGGCCAACAACTCGAGTGAGCTTGAAATCAGATTCATTTCCAAAGTCTCCAGGAAAGAGGTTATTTGGTCAACACCTTGATTTTGTTCTGTGAAACCCAGACCAGGAAGACCAGCAGATCTGACTGTGACTTCTGACCTACAGAAACGTAAGTGATACATTTATGATATACAAGTTACTAAATTTGTGGGAATTTGATAAGAAAGAAATAGAAAATTAATACAGGCAGGAATTGCTATTTTCCCTACTTTCTAGATTGAAAAGCTAAAGTTTAAGGATCAAACTTGTTCAGTGTTATCTTGCTGGTAAATAGGAGAGCCAGGATTTATACATAGGGGTGCAGGTCCCTAATCATGGTGGTGAATGGCTTCCCCAGCTAACTTTCTCAACACATTCTTTTACAAATAATATGAGAAATATTAAAAAATGTATTAGCCGTTTCCAACTATTATGTATTCTAAGGTTTCCAAATATAAAGGCTTTAAGTTATCATTAAGTGTTATAACTATCAAATATTTTTGAGTGCTGCCTTGGCATCAATCTTACGTTGGCTAAGCCACTTACCTCCACACTGACTTTAGTCTAATTAATAAGCAGTTTTCCAGCCCTGGGGCATAAACACCCCCAGAGCCCAAACCTGCATCTATATCTCCACTCACACAACCCACACACCTGGCCCCAAACCCGCAGCAAGTCCCAAGTGATAAGCTCACCACCCCCACCACCCCCACTACTCCACAACTCCCAGTCCCTTTCACTTTAAGCACATTTGCTTTAAACTGACCAATCTTTGACTCTAGCTGGAAATAAACTAACCTCCATCCTTAGACCACCACAAAGGCACCAGCCCCTGGGTCCTCTTAGCTCTGCCTCTCTGCTCCCCACTTGCTGCTTGAGCCACCTGAGCCAATGAGTCTTCTCACAAACCCCTCATGATGCCTTCTCTTTCTGCAACCTGTGAGTAACACACAATCTTTTCTCATGCACAATGGCCTCAGCTCCCCACTGCGTCACCACTGACCTCTACCTGACCCAATTTAAAATCCCGCTTAACTGATTTGAAAACTTATGAAATCTGCAATGACAGCAATGCACGATTCTATCTTGAACACTAATTCCATTTGAATACAAATATTTTGATGTAAGAACAATTGGAAAGAAACTCTTCCAAGGTTCATTTTCACTCCTTAAGCCACAAACCAAATCTTTTGAGGTACTATGTTTTCCTTTCGTGGGAGTAGTATGTTAATAAACGTTCTCTGTGGTTTGATACCCTTATATTTTCATTTTGAGAGGTACAGAGCGAGAGATATTGGTGCAAATTGGAAATGGAATGAAATGGGATATTTATACTGGTTTTAAATATTCCAGCATTCATCATATATCATTTTTAACCAGCTGATGAAAGGTAAAGATGTCAAAAATTTTCATTTCACAAAACAGCGTGTAATATTTTCTATACCGGAAAATGTTACTTGTCTAAAACATAAATACTCTGCTTCATTCCATTTCCAATTTATGTTCATGTCTTCCCATGGCATCTCACAAGGTACAAATTGATATGCAGCATTTTTTATTAACAATAATTTCAGTGCTAACTAGGATGCGGCAAGGACTCACCATCAGCTGAAAACTTACAACATACTCGGCTTCCTGCATGCCAAATTGATGAATAAGACCCATTAAAAATTGTGGATAACAGAAAATGCACAATAAATAATTAAAAAATTGATTATTAAACAAGCATTCAGTCAAGAAGAAATTAAATATTTGTTTTGTGGGAAATGGAGCTCAAATTCTGTCTTCATCTTTTGTCAGTGTACCCTGCACCCAGGAAACATAAAGGAGCTTCTCAAGCTCCCCTAAAATAATATAATTACTATTTTTTTTATAATTCTAAGCTTTGACTTATGTTGTTACCTCAGCAGGGAATGCTCTGGTAGGTAGAATTTTTCTTCCCAATTTCTTGCTTCCTCTCTGTATTAGAATTTTGCATTCTCTCTCTGCCATGGGTTTTTCAATATCACCCATCAGACTGAGCTGACTTTACTTTCCGATCCTGTTGATATTGGCTTGTTCAAGTGATTTACTCTGGACAACGAAAATGTGGGAGATGGTGACGCTGTGTCAGTTCTGTGTTGGGCTCCAAGAGGCACCATGGAATAGTTTTCACTCTCTTCTCCTTCTATGGCTGTAGTGAGAAGTGTTTCTCCTTTAGCTGCTGCCCAACAGCATAGATCCAGAATGAATACATGGGTCAGGTTTAAGTACAACCCATAGTGATAAGTCAAATCCAGCTATCTCTGCAGCTAGAGACAGCCACCCAGCCACCCAGCCAGGTCCACTCCTCAGCCAACCTGTAAATGCATAGCTATACCCAGCCGAGATCAGTCTAACCACACAAAACACACACACACACACACACACACACACACACACACACACACACGAAGGAATGGTTATTGTTGTGTGCCATTGAGATTTTGTGCTTGTACGTCATGATGCCTTGGTGCAGAAGTAGTTAACACACACCAATACCTGCTCCCATTTGAACAGCAGAGTAGACTATCTTTTTTTTAATAAACTTTTTTATTAATTAAAAAACTTAACAAAAGAACATTAAAATATCATTCCATTCTACATATACAATCAGTAATTCTTAATGTTATCACATAGGTGCATATTCATCATTTCTTAGAACATGTGCATCGATTTAGAAAAAGAAATAAAAAGACATCAGAAAAAGGAATAAAACGATAATAGAGAAAAAAAGATTATACCTACCATACCCCTTACCCCTTGCTTTCATTGATCACTAGCATTTCAAACTAAATTTATTTTAACATTTGTTCCCCCCATTATTTATTTTTATTCCATATGTTCTACTCTTTTGTTGATATAGTAGCTGAAAGGAGCATCAGACACAAGGTTTTCACATTCACAGAGTCTCATTGTGATCTGCCAAGTAGCACCTAAATTTTCATCCACTATGTGAGGGAGTGATTTAATTTACTCCTCCTTTCTAAGCACAGCTCTTTTGAGTTTGCACTTATGTTCATGAAAATATCTATTACATGCTACTGAAATGTCTTTGTGCATTTAGCTCACTCAGTAGAGGATAAGTTCCTGGAAGGCAAACTGGGTCATGTATCTTTAAGGCCTGTTACCTATCAGAGTGCCTCACATGCAACTGATGGATAAATACATTGCTTTAAATGATGGAGTGGTTAGCTAGATCAATATATTCTCCATGCATTTGGTGTGGTTTTTCCATTTGGGTTTTGAGTGTGCGATAGCTGCTCTAACAGGTCCCGGGCGGAAGGAAGTTGAGAACATCAAACCTATTATCAAATGATCAGCGATGTCAGTTTCTTATCACCAATGGAAGAATCCTTTAGCATATCCTTGTTTGATTCCATGAGAAATCTCCTTTTCCTTTTGTAGTCCAAACACAATGAAGTAAACTGAAGAGCTTCCTTTCTTAATGATGTGCGATTTACTGGTGTTTTACAAATTACATATTCCAGGATTTTACTGATTATTCCTTTTTAATATTAAGCATTTGGATCTCAGTGTAGTTTCAGAAAAACCAATGATTTAGCAGATTTTGCTATGCATAATGGAAATATAGGAGGACCAACAGAAAGAAGTAGCATCATCTGAATTTTGACTAAGAAAGTCGTGAAGGAAAAGGAGTTGAGCTGTGGGTTTCTTTAACCCCAGAACCCAAACAAAAATCCTTGGATGAGTCTAAGCCTAGGTCTATTGAATGCAAAGTATGGGATATAAAGTGTTGCAGATACTGACTATGGGGCCTTTTGGAAAACAACAAATGTATTTGATTTCAATTGTTTTTTTTCCTCAATAATTTCTAGTTTTTAAAATTATGATGAGAGTGATATCTATAATATTTCTATTTTATGGAAACTATTGATTTCTTTGTGTTTTCAATAGGTTAAATTTTTGTGAATGTTCCATCTTATGCCTAAGAAGCTATTTTCTTTATTATCAGATTGTAAAAATTGATACCTCTGTATTGATTGTGTTATCTAGACCATCTATATTCTTGCTTTATTTTTCATCTGTCTTGTACTGAAAGCCATTTAGTTAAGTCCCTTATTATGAGTATTATATTATCTGTACCATCTTGTACCATTTTGTAGGTTTTGCTTTATGAAGGTGCTTGCTGTGTTATGGGCATATATTTGTTATTATTCATCATGAATTTGGACGTTTAGCGTTAAAATATGTCCTTCTTTGTCATATATGATATGTTTAGAATATTAAATTATTATACTGTTACTGGTATCAATATCACTATCCCTCCGTATGTTCATTTACCTGATATATCTTATCACAAGCATTTCTTCCTAGCCATTTGCCATCTTGATATTCTTTCTAAA
This sequence comes from Myrmecophaga tridactyla, assembly GCA_004026745.1. Classification (NCBI taxonomy): domain Eukaryota; kingdom Metazoa; phylum Chordata; class Mammalia; order Pilosa; family Myrmecophagidae; genus Myrmecophaga; species Myrmecophaga tridactyla. The sequence goes on along the minus strand of PVIY010006374.1, from coordinate 56,900 downwards.
TGTGCCCTTTTAATACAGTATGTAGTCAAGTCTTTGTGAGTCAAATTGAAAATATTTATTTTTAGTTGGTAGGCTAGGTGGCATTGAAATTTAATGGTAAGCTTCATGTGTTTGGTTTTTAACTTCATCATATTATTCTAGAGTATAAGTAATATTTTACATATAGTTTATAGTTCTTTCTTTAAATGATAGTTTTTCTTTGTTGTTCCACTTTTTAAAATCTTATGGTATTAAGGAAATTTTGCAGTTTTGCTTAGGTGAATACCTTTTTATTTATGCCTTTTAAATGTCCTTAATCTTCAATGTTCATATTTAAACTATTTCTATTTGGCTTATCATTTATTAATGAAGTCCTTTACCTTTCACTCACTATAAAATAACCACTTAGCTTATTCTATTTTCCTTTCTCCTCCACTTTTCTCAGTCAATTTTTGTTGCATTATTTTTGCTTTGTCAGGACATAAAATAAGCAAATAGCATATAACAAACATATATCATGTTACATAAACATACATTATATATAATAATCTCTTACATTCCCACTCCCAACTTTGTTTAGTTTCATATGTGTGATATCTCCGACTAAATGTTAATATTAATAAATCTATATTTTGAATGTTCATCATTAGCCTTTGCTAAAATTTCCCCAGACCAACTTTTGGTTGCATAAATTTCATGCTCTAGTAGATTTCTCTAGAAGGGTCATGGCATCAGAATTCTCTCAGGGCTTACATAGCTAAATCTTTGTTATCTAATAGCCTTGATGCTTAAAGGACAGCTTGGATGAAAATAAATTGTAGAAAAGGAAGCATAAACCAAGCCTTGTTTCATGTTTTCTTTTCTTCAATTTATTGAAAATCCTTTGTTTTACCTTCTTTTATATGTTGTTTTGGAAAAGTTTGAGGCCATTATAATTCTCTTTCCCTTATAATATATTTTATCCTTTGTCTGGAGATTCTAAGCACATTTTTTACTAGTTTTACCAGCAAAATAAAGAGTTTTACTAGTATTAGCTCATGGAGTTGATCATTGGCAGGTTAAATTTTCCTGGTAACTGGTGGATTATTTCAATATATAGACTCAGTTTTCTTTTATTTCTGGGAAGTGTTCTTGGATTTCAGTTTTAATGTGAGTTCTATTCCATTAATTTGTTTGCCTTCTTCAGAAACTCCAATTATTTTTCTTTGCCTTCCATTTCAACCTTTTTCTCTCACACCTTTGTTTTCTTTAATCTCATTTTCATTTCTTGAGTGTTTCCCTTTTTTCTTCAATGCTTTTTTAATGTTTTCGTTCAAATCTCTTTTCCTTGGGTACTTTGAAATTTAGTTCTAATTTCTGCTATAATTTTGTCTTTTTCTCCTATTTCTTTCCAGACATCAAACAATTCTTATGTCATTTCTTCCTGGTTTTTTTTGTCTTTTCTCTTACTACTTAATAAATTTTTAAATTCTAATTGTCTTTTCATATCCTCAAATAATTGTTTGATAGTTCTTAAAGGTTGTATTAAGGATTTTTTGTTTTGGTTAAATATATATTTTATGTATATTGTGTATATATATATATACATATATATATATGCATAGAGAGAGAGAGAGACAGAGAGAAAGAGAGAGAGAGAGAGAGAGAGAGAGAGAGAGAGGCAAGAACTGTTCAATCCTCTGCATTCCATGGCAGTTTGTAATGACTTATGAGATTCCTAGTTCAAGAGTACCCTCTTCTGTCAGAGTAGCAAAGTCTACTTCTTTCCTGTTTAGATCCCTGCCCCCTCCTCAAGGAGGTGGGACAGCAGTGGTGTGTTCGTCTTGTATGATTTAAAATTTTCCCCTCTTGTCCCCCACCCGCCCACTTCCCAGTATAGGAAATGCCTGTCCATTCTTTTTTACCTTCTTCTTCCTCACACACTGTTTTAGTTGTTTCTCTGTAGTCAGTGTTGGACTGATCTATGCTTTTTCAGGATTTTACACAGAGGGTGGACTTTCCCTTTCTGGTGTGGTTTTAGAAAAAAAGAAAATTAGACCCAATTATAGCTTCTCTCTTTTCTTTTTAATAAAGTTCTCCCTGAACTGTATTTGCATTCCCCAAAGTATTGTGGCAGAAAGTACGGGAATGGTTTCTAGAGATTTGATGCTTATTTTCTACTTACAGGCAATTTAATTTTAGTTGTTAATTATCTTCATGTTATCCTGACAGCTTGAGTTTCTGTCATTTTTTTGTTGTTCTTTTTATTCTTTGCTGTTAATTTTGTTGGTGAAGTTGGGAATATCAAATTTATATACCTGGTATCATCTCAGCTACCCAGAATTATCTGTCTAATAATTTTTAAGTTATTATTGAGCATTGTAGTGCTTTGTTGATGAGTGTGTTGACTCTGTTTTCTTCTTTTTAAAAATTTTGAATTTTCTTCTATTTGTCACTTAATTTACCTGTGGATGAGCTTGATCCTTTCCAGGCTTGCTTGTTTTTAAACTCTGTTAACATATGCCTAGAGTAGTTATTATTCTAAGGCTAATTTAGATTACTGTGAAGCTGGGACTCGAGTGGTCACCGCTGAAACCCTGAGTGCTCAATGAGTAATCTCCACCTGGCTGGTTAGAATTTGAAAGACTCCCACTTCTATGTGAGCTCTGAAAATTGTTTAGCTTATGGGTCCTTGGCAGTATACCTTTGCCTAGGTTTATGGAATTTTTCCTTATACGTATCCGACTTTGCATTTAATGACAGATTCATGGGACCCTTGCAGATTTCTTAAGCTCTTTTTCTGTATGGCTTTACTCTACCAGTTATGCTGCATTTACTAGCTACCACAGCCTCCCTTTAAAAGTTGGTATCTGCTTTAGAACCTTGGCAATATTGTCTTTCATTGTTGAATTTCCTCTTCTCTGTTTAACACCTGGAAAGTTCTTCCAGGCAGAAAACTTGGGTAATTGTAATGTTCACCTCATTTATTTCCTCTCTCTCAAGAACCACAGTCCTATGCTGCCTATGATCTAATGTCTGACAAAAATTTTCTTATATATTTGTCTAGTTTCATAGCTGTTTACATTGAAGATATGAATCAGTTACTCCATTATATTGGAAGTGAAATTCTTGTGCTGTAGTAATTTTTTAAAAGTTTTGTAGGTAATACTGTTGTGAAGCTAGCTTCGTGCAACCATTACTTTGGTTTCATAGGAGTGATAAGATAAAAGCATAATGATACTCTTTATAATTAAGAATTCTATAAATAGCTATTAGCCATGAAGTGTTTATTGTCCTATAACTGTTCTGAGACCCTTGAAAGGTAAATTAATCAATTTCATGTTTCAAGTTCCCTTTAGTGAAACCCAGTTCAATCTAGTTCAAGTAAAAAAAAATTCAATCTAGTTTAAATAAAAGAGAAATCTTGGCAGTGTATTGTAGAATTGTAGAATTCTCTTTCAGGTACTGACTTCAGGAAATCAAGGCAGGTGCCAGGGCACACATTCCCTCTCTCTTTGCCTCTCTTTGTCTGTCTGTATGTTCTCTTTCTCTCTCCCTCCCTCCCACTATCCCCTTTTCTCCATGTGTCTCTGTTAGCCTGTTTTTCACTGCAAGTAACAGAAAACTTGAATTATCTCACTAAATAATGATGACATATGTCATCATTAACTAACATAACTAACATTAACCCAATGTTAGAGAAATCTACAGAGTCGCTTGGTTAAGGAACTTGTCTGTGTTGCCTAAAATCTTAGGTGTTTATCATTTCTTATTTTGTTTTGTGCCTGTCTGACTACTTAAGTGTTTCATGTTCAGTATGGTTTGTTGATGAGTGCCTTTCTTTCATGTGTACTTCTTTCAAGTATGTACAGAGGGCAAAAAAAATATTTTCCTACAGCTGAATGAGGAAAAAATTCCCACCTAAATTCTTTTCATAACTCTCTGGTTAGAATTGGGACAAAAGCTCATCTCTGATCAGTCAGTGTCCTGTGTTGAGAAGAAGGTGATAACCTTGTGGGCACTAAGATAGACTCCATCAACCAAGAGCTATCCTTTGGAGAAAAGTTCAGATGTGTGCCAGAAGTGGTCAACCCCCACAGTAGTTGGAGGAAGGGATGTGTTCACAGGCAGAGAAGATGGCACTTCGTGGGACAACAATAACATTGCAAATTACCATAACCCTCCTTTCACAAATGATGAAGTTGAGGCTCAGTGATTGGATGAGGTAAACTTGACTAAATTCTTAAAAATCACACAAGTAGTGATTGGATGAGGTAAACTTGGAAGACACAGTGTTGATTCTAAAGTCCAAGATTTTAATAAATATGCAATAAATGGCTTTAAAGGTAAATTCATTATGAGCCTATATTGAGAATCAATGATAATTTGTCTCAACTCATTTCTCAGATATCCTTGATTATTAATAATTATATGCATTTACCTTCTAATTTTTTGTGCAGGGGGGTGTTAGTAACCTGGGCAGGCATAAATACGGCGCCTTCCTACCTAAATTGGCAAGTTGTTGGGTAACCTGAAGAGGTCTGAGAGGTGCCATTCTATTTGTTCAGGTAATTTTTTTTTTTTTTTTTGCATGGCCAGGCACCAGGAATCGAACCCAGGTCTCCAGCATAGCAGGCGAGAACTCCGCCTGCTGAACCATCGTGGTCCACCCTAGAACCCATTTTAAAACTGTGTTTTTTGGTTTTTGTTTTAAAGTGGCCTGCCCTGTTCAGGTAGTATTTTGAGAAGAAAAGGTATTTCTCTCACAGTGCATGGAGTTTTTCTCTCTGAGCAACTCAGAAGCAAAGTCAGAATTAAGTGACAGCAAAAAAAAAAGGTCACATGTATCACAGCAATGAGAAATCCTTATGGCTAAGATGCCCTCCACAGTTACATTTCTCTTTGATGTTGGCAAAAGCTTTTGTAGTGGGAGAAACATGGAAAATGGCAGGGCAAGAGAGAGGTATATTCACTTTCCAGGTCTAAGTTAAAAAAGTAAAGTGCATATACATCCCAAACCTAATGAGGCTTCCCATCGTAGGAGGCGGAAATGTGTCTACTAAACTTACATAGCAACTGAGTTATAGCCCCCAAAATAAACTTGAATGAGGGATCATATAGTCCCACCTACTGGGGATACTAGAAATATAATGGACATTGATTTAGAGTATATAATGCATCCTGCTGACGATGCCCATTTACTCAGGTGTTATTTCCAAGCTACATCTCAAGGATTATTTCCATCACTTTATTAGGCTGACAGCTTCTCTGTGGTGCATATATGATAGGGCCAGTGGATCCCATGGTATAAGCCAAGTGTCATAACACTTTTGCTCTGAAGTGGGTTCCTTGCTTAGTTGAAATGCAATGCAAATCCCATATTGATTATTCAAACTGTCTTTAAGCTGTTACAATAGGGTGAGTAAGTCCCTTCAGGCAAGAAAGAGAAACCCATATCCAGAGAATCTGCCCTTTCCAGTAGAGAAGAACTTCTGCCTCTTCCACGGTGGGAAAGATCTAATGTAATCACTTATGACTAAGTGGCTGCTTGGTGCTGGATCAAGAATTCAGAATTGGTCTCAGTTAATGGCAATATAGATATTTAGAAGTTGTAATTTGCTCAGCTTTGGAGAGTGACAACCCCTGTGTCCAGGCATAACCTCCATACTTGCCATTATGCCTAAATTCATAAATCCATTGCACTAACAATAATGTTATCAGTGATAGAGGTTAGCCGAATTCAACTGAATACAACTACCTGGTTGTTTAGTGCCTTTACCATGATTGTATTAGTTTTTACTGTTGCAACAAATTGCCACAAACTTAGTGTCTTAAAACAGCACAAATTAACTATCTCATAATTATGGAGGAAAAAGTCTGAAATGAGTTTCACAGGGCTAAAGTCAAGGTGTCAGCAGGTCTACCATTTCCTTGCCCTTTCCAACTTCTAGAAGATGCCTGAATTTCCTGGCTTGTGGCCACCTGCCAGCAAACATACAACTTCAGTGTCAGCTTAATATATCATATCTCTGGCTATGACTCTCCTGCATCACTCTTTCACTTACAAGACTCTGGTGAGTTTATTGAGTGTATCTAAATAATCCAAGATAATCTCCCCATCTCAAAATCCTTAACCTAATCATACCAGTAACGTTCCTCTCACCTTGTAGGGTAACATATTCACAAGTTCCAGGGATCAGGATGTGGATCTCTTTGGGAGCAATTTTCTGCATGACATAAGGTGAGTGCATTCCAGTGGACATTAGCATGTGATACAAAAATAGCCACCTTTGTGCCCACTTCTACAAATCCAGTCACATGCCTATATCCCTGATTTCCCAATCATTTTCTTTCTAGGCTGCTGACCATTGAACCAAGTTATTTGCTAATGCTCATTAATGTGTGTGTATATGTGTACATGCTACATAGATACAGTTATTGGTGTATAAATATATAGCTATTCTTTACCTTGAACCATTTATATATCCACAAAAATGCAAGAACAGGTGCCTTACATTAAGGTTAACACACTGGGATGATTAATTTTCACTACTTTCTTTCAGAGAAATATATCTAGTAGGGTTTTAGTATAGCAGCACACACATATATATTTTGAGCCAAACCATCTGTGATCTAACCTGAATTAGTGATCTGCTAGTCACAGGGAAAGTGGGGGAGGATCCTGAAGAGAATGCATATTCCCTTATAAGGCAAGTGTTGGGAATCATCTCAAGTAAAGGAGGACTAGCTTTTAATAAGAAGGGGCGTGCAATTTATCTGAGCACAGACTTCAGAGAAATCTGGGGATGCAGGATTTTCATAAACATAAGCCCAGATTTCCCCATCTCACGTTTCTTGCTTTTCTCTTTCTTTGTTAGAACCACACCTTGTTATAACCAGCTTGCTGAAGGGAGAATTAATCTTCCTCTGGTGCTGAGATACTCTTATACGTGAACTCTGGGTCTGATTCTCAGCCTTTTATGTCCTCACACTTTAGGACATGAAAGTCTCTTTATGTGTTTTCAAGGAGGACCTTTGGCTTTCACACTTGGTCTTTAAGTGTATTTCTATTTTTTTCTAACAACAGTCATACAATGCTACAGTCCTTTTTACTAATGTTTTCTCCATTTTTTAATTACTTGGGCTATTTCTACAGTTAGTACACCCTTTTTGCTGGTATCCTCTCAGTTCATCCCAGTTCAAGTCTTAACAATGGCTGCACTATGGAATAACAGAAGTTTTCCAAGGTTTACCAACCATCTATTTGGCTTTTCATTGCCAGCTGGTACATTAGTAAGCCATCTCCCAAATCTCATTTTACCGTCTGCTTCCTAGGAATACTCTGGGCACTCTCTCTCTTAGGTAGAGTTCCCTAGGGAAGAAACTCTGAGAAGGAAATGTGCCTAAAATGTAGCTTATAGGGGAGGGATGGTGTTCTTGGGATCAACTCCTATGGAAAAAGCAAAAAAGGTAGGGTGGGAGGAAAGGAGGAGCCTATTTTAAAACATTAAAAAAGGCTCCCTAATTGCATAGGGAGCTCTGATGTTGGGGCAGCTCTTCAGAGTCATCCAACATTAAGTCAGGGGGGATTGAAATTTATAGGCCCATATTGATCAGAATTGGATTAGGGATGCTCACAGTGAGAGGATATGACTTTGACTGAGAGAAGTCTCCTAAGCTAAGGGAAATTCCCAGAAAGTGCCTCAGCTGAGAGCTGTCATAGCTACCAACACCCCCAGCAGATGGAGGAATAAGTGTCTCAGTCTCAAAGAGGGTATTTGTCACACCACTGCATATGCAATAATACATTTGTGTTCACTAAGCCCTATAACTCAGATGGGTAGAATTTTTGGCACACTTTATGTTTGTCTATGTCTGCACTTAACCTTTGTCTTACTACTTATCACACTAGAATTTAGTGTTCTCTTGTTAGTCTCCCTACTCTAGGAGAGATAATGCTCCGTTAGGGCAGAAATTATGCTATATTTGTCCTAAATTCTTAAGTATAAAATATAGTCTCCAGCATAGAGTAGATACTCATTATATGCTGGCTTCTTGATTGTCTGATTGATTAGCTGGTCAGCTGAAAGAATGAACTTATTGATTGATTGATTCATTCATTCATTTAAATAAATATTTGATTGCCATTATACCAATAGTGCAAATCTATTTTAGGTAGCACTGCTGATCTTAATCAAGGTTTTTTGAGTTTTACTTAAGACAGTATATCCATGATTTTAGATTCTATGTTTTGCTTCTTGCCGCTGTTTTCCATTGTGGTTGTATTCATTACAATCACCCATCTTGCAAAGAAGCCCTAGATTTCAATGTGGGGTGTATGGAATGTCAAATCTGAGATGTGGCCGAAGCCATGTATGAAAAGCAAAATCTTAATGCTACGTTTCTGACTATCTTCAGAACTTCAAAGGCTTTAGTCTAGGTAGAGTTTTGAAATGGACAACATGGCACTTTACTTTCCAACTCCCTTGCAATTATTCAAGGCCAAGGGGCTAATTCTAAGCCATGAAATGTGAGTATAATTTATTTTTATCACTTCAAGAAAGAAATTTTGATCAAACTTCGTACAGATCTATACTCTTACTCTTCTCCTGAATTGTTACTGAGAAGAGGTTAATATTGCAAATAATACAAATATAAGATTGTGCGACTGTTGAGCATGCTCTATGCTGGCAGACATGGCAGGAAAATTTAGAGTGGATGATGAATTTAACTGTGCTGTTCAATTGTCATGTGTTTGTTATACAGCAAATGGGCTATCCAATATATTACAGGGAGTGTTATAAAAAGGTTAAAAATGAATTGGAAAAGGAAGCATTAACATGTGGAAAGGAGCTGAGAAAATAGTTTTGTTAAGACCAGTTCAGTTGGAAGCATTCTTTATGAAATTGTGAGCAAGTGCCATATGATGTAGGAGGCACTTACTATCAAAACCAGTGATGTAGGAGGGAAGTCTTCAGAGAGAAGGGGCTGCTAGATGAAATCCCCATAAGGTGCAAAAGGTTAACTCGAACTATATCTGTATATGTATTTGCATCTGTATCTGTATCTGTATATCTATCTCTATTTCTATTCTCTATTGCATCACCTATATTTCTATAATATCTATCAGATTTATCTATCTATCCATATATCTATCACCTTTCTGTCTATTTATCTCTCTCTGTTATCTATCTAATCTTTGGAACCTAGAAATGCTACTGCAAACAGTATACCTGTCCTGAACCTGTGCTTGCTAACTCCTTGTCTAATTTTCTGTCCCTACTTTTTAAAGGAATTTTAATATGGCCTTGCAAAATTTGATGACTGCAGAAATTAAAATCTACCCTCAAAATGAAAAACAAGGCATGGCTTTCAGGTTTCAAGAAAATCACCTTACATAAGACATTTTACTGAGTAAAGTAATATCTGTATAAGTAATACCTTTCCAAGACAAGGAATATATGGGGAATTTGGATCAGAGAGTAAAAATGAGTAGTACCACAAGGATTATCCCAAACAGCCACCATTACCGATGCTTCAGAATCACAGTCGTCAAGCTATAGTTACCACAAGCAGTATAATTTTTCAAAGACTTAATAAAAACCGTTTAACTTCTGTCATGGTTCAAGCAGTTGGCAGGGCCTGAATTTGACTTTAAGCTTCAGATTTGAAAAATCAAGGAATTCAAACTGAATCTCAGCCAGCATCCCTTAGCCTCCAGTGGCTTTCCCCTCAGACTATAAATGGATTCAGTTTTTGAAAATAAGCCCAGATTTCTTTAAAACGTGTTCCAGTCTCTTGAAATTAACTAAGGGTAAATTTCAAATGAAGGCTGTGCTTTTCTCTGCACCCTCTTTTGGAGCCTTCTCTTTGTAAATATTCCAATTCCCTTGTCTGGGTTAGTGTCACTCTTGCTGAGTACATGTCATGCCCATCATTATGCATTTCAACCAGACTCCCCGAATGAATTACAGTTTGACTTTCCATTGGCCATATGTCAAAAGCAAGCTATTCAGGGTCCAGTTCCTTGAAAAGATTTGCCAACTGGCCTACTGGCCTCCTTAACAAGGATACAATTACAGGATATAAAAGAGTGGAAGGAGGTCAAGATCTTAGGCTCCAGTTCCTCTCAGGGGACTGTTTATCACCTCTTTCAATGAATCTTTCACATCTTCCATTTTAAATGGACATTAATAAGAGATAGACTTGCAGTACTAAAATGCTGATCCCATCAGTCCTTAGTTTCAAAGATGCAATCATTCAAATACTGTACAAGTTCCAACCATTCTCTGTCACTATGAAAGGTAATTTGGTTTTATAGAAACAAGATAATCATTTCTTATATTGGATACATATGTCTTGGAATGCTACCAAACTACGGTTGCTTCTGCACTTTTGAGAGATATATCCCATCCTTAACTCACACTGAGCTTGACAACACCCCAAAAGTTCTTTCGATATATACTATGAATGACTGTTTACCTACATCAGGGTCAGCTCAAGGAGTTTTTGTTTTGTTTTGTTTCCTGAATGTGAATTCAGGACTTTACATTTATCTGTGTTAACTTTAATCACTTCAGCCTGTCAAGATCTTAATTCGATCCTGATTTTTCTTACCTGGTATATTGCGTACTCATTCCAGCTTTGGCAATCTAAAAAATCTGGTCTGTGTCCCTATTCAACTGATTCAACAAAATGTAGAATGAGGTAGATCTAAGAATAGAGTCCTCTAGCTTATCATTAGAAATGAGATTAGGTGGACATTACTGCACTAATATACATCCTTTAGATATCTGGCTATATGCATAATATTTTAAAGATTTGCTCTGTACTGGGCATTGTCTCATGTTTCCCTCACAGTAGCACTATGAGAGAGGGGTTGCCACTTCTTATACTGAAGAAACTGAGACTCAAAGAAGTCAATTTACTTTTCGCAAGGCCAGACAACTTAATCAAGTTAAGAATACATTGCTCCAGGTTTCTCTCCTCCTGTAACTTGCATCCTAAACTCCAGTTATGCCTAATGGCTTGCAGTCACTCACCACTCCAGGATTTTTTGATAATTGTGTTTGCACGCACTGTTCTCACTCTCTGGAGTGCTCTTGACCTTCTCACCATGTTCTTTTCATCAACAATCTCCTACTCTGCCTTGACACTGAGTTTAAGTGTCACTTTCCCGTCTGCATAGTCAGGATAAAGCTACTGTTGTGAGTATTAAGAGAAATAAAGCATGCAATTTACCCCCCAAAATCTCATTAGATAATACTTATTAGTATAACCACAATATATTTAATACTCACAATATCAAAATCATTTGAGGCATATGTTGTTACCCATTTTACAGATGTTAAAAAAAAAGAGACACTGAATGAGTTGTCTAAGGCCATAATAACGGAGAGAGATCAATGGTTGAGACATTTAGATACGGTGCCTTAAATGCTGTGACAGACCTATAGAGTGAAGTCCAAACACTTGCTGTGGCTTATTAGGCTCTTTATCAACCACCCCATGGCCACCTGCTCTAGCTCATTTCAGACCTACCACACCCATTGCTCATGATCCACTGCCTTCTGTTCTTCTCCAAATAAACTCACTGGTTGCCATATTAGGGCTCTTGCCCTTGCTGCTTTCTTTGCCTGGTTGTTCTGGCACCTTCTTTTCAAACGCACCTGCTCAAGTGTCAGCTTCCATATCCATTCGAGTTAAATTATTTCATCAATCCCCAGGAGTAGTCTCATCACATCAATGTTTAATTTCCTCCACAGCAACTCAAGTATCCCGTGCATTGCTGTGTACACACTTGATTGACTGTTTCTTCTTTAAATGCGAAAGCTATATGAGGACAGGAACCTTATCAATTTTATTTGGTACCATATCTTTAGGAAGTAGTAGATAATAGGTATCTGAGGGTTTTAATTTTTGTTAAATGAACAAATAACAAGGTATTTAAAAAGCATGTAAGAGAGACACCTAAAATGGACAGAGAATAGGAAAACTTTTCTGGAAGTGGAGACATCATTATTACAGGTAAAGTAGGAAATAGCTAACCCAAAATCTGGGGGGTGGTTAAATCACCAGTGATTCCCCTCCTCACCCCACACCACAGAACATTTGGCAATGTCTGGAGACATTTTTGGTTGCTGCAACTTGGGGGAGGATAGATACTAGTGTCATCTAGTGAACAGAGAATGAGGCGCAGCTACATATCCTACAGTGCACAGAACAGCCCCCACAGCAGAACATCAGATGGTTCAAAACTGCGATAGTGTCAAGATCAAGAAATCCTGGAACAGACTTATCCTTCCTCAGCAACACTCGACCACCCCAGTCTCTAACACCCATTGATATCTTTTCTCAGTCCCTTCTTCCTACTCCCCCTGCTCCCTCTGATTTCTATGTGGCCACCTCCTCCCTGAAATGCACTTAAGTCCTCTACAGAGGGACTAACTCCAAAGCTTCCCCATATTCCTTGGAGAAGCTGCAATCAAAGGTCAGCCTTTCTCTGGCTGGAGACTCTGTAGCTCAGAGTTGAAGAAGCAGAGGTCTCATATTATATTATCAAGGAATCAGGGCCTTCGGAGTAGCTCCGGGGCACCGCAGGTAGTAACTAGAGAGTGCTAAAGAGTACTCAGATCCAGGATGCAGGAGTTCGGGAGTATGGGCTAAGAAATCACTTGGATTTTGCTCTAGCTGTCATAGAGTATCCTCTGTACTTCATCTGTCTGCTCATGTCCTCCCTGGTGAGTTCAACAACCCTGAAAAATTAGAATTGGCTCAATTCGACCAACTCAGCAGTGCATGAGTACCAAAGGGCTTTTTTTCCTTTTTATTTGACTTGCTGGAAACCAACTTCAATGAGATTTTATAGTCCTTTGAAGCCTGGGGACTTTTTCCCCATATTTTTGTCTTATAAAACCCTGATAAAAGTATGAAACAAAAATTGATGAATTCCAACCAATTTCAGCATCTTCATTTACAGCAGCCAGATAGAAGATTCTCGGCATATTTCATTTCTAATGATTTAATTCTAATTAGCATTTATAACTATAGTTTAATTCCAATAACGCACACTTAAATGACTGCAGAAATGTATTTATTGATTCACGTACGAACAGCACATCATACATTCATATGTTGTCCAGATAGCTGGATAGATATATGCTCACATATTTCTACATTTTTCTCACATTCTTTGATTACGATACTTCTTTTCTTATGATTCATACTATGATAATGAGTCTTCCAAATTGCTATTTGTAATAAAGTTTGGGTAAGATTATTCACTTTTCTTTGAATTTTTTATTTTATGCTATGAGTGTGGGACCCTACAGAGAGCTACAAATTGAGAGAAACAAACATTTCAGAGAAAACAGACCTCCAGAGCTTTGGAAAGAGCAAGGAATTGACAATTTGAAAGGCTTCAAGTATACCAAGTGGTAATCATAACTCACTCCGCATTTCAAAAGGGCAAAAACAAATCAAGATTTGAAGACTTTACAGAACCTTTTGTTTATTGAGAATGTTTTCATTGTGTTGGCTATAATTATTGTAACAATTAATTTTAAGAGGAACTGTATCGCATTGAAATTTATAATTTCTAATGAGAAAGACAATTTAAATTTATCCCAGTTTATACAGGGGGATGGGTAAAATTAAATAAACTATCAAGTATCACTGGTTTATCAGTGGCAGGGCTGGGACAAGAGCTGTTGTTTCCCACCTCTTATTCAAATACATTTTTCATTGTCATGCTTCTAAAGAACATTTTATAGCAATAAAGAAGTATTGGTAGTTCAAAGACAAAACCATGCCATGATGCCCTAGGACAGTTTCATGGAGAATCTGGCTTGAAATAGAATCTAAGAAGGTATAACTTGAAAGGATCCTTAGAGATCACTACCTATTTAAATCTCACTTTCTGAAGTAGAAAATGAGATCTGGAATGGGAAAGGGCATTCCTATGCCATAAGGATGCTTTTTTTTTTTCATCTCAAAATTACTTAATTATTGCAACTTTGTAAATAGAGGGAAAACGCATATTATATAGGATGAACATAAATGAGTGCTATAGGATGAGCAACGATAGATTCTACTTGTTCATGAATAAGTTGTGGATTATCAGATCCAAGAGTCCTGTCACTCTTATTGGTTTAGTATACTTTCAATATAAAGGCATTTATTCTACTTGTAGTTTATTTGTGTGCTAGAAATGATCTATTGTCCTGTTATTATAAGTTCAAAATGTAGAGCAATTAAGTTACTTTATTTAATTATCTTTAAACAAACATAGTTTGAAGCAGTTTATAAGGAGACTCAGATATGCCTTATAAATATAGCACGCATTATATAGATTAATAAGAAAGACAAGGCAAAAGTAAAATCAGAGCTTTTTTGTAAAAAGACCTCTATTGCATGTTTTATTTCATCACTGCAAATGACCTTTTATAATAAATTTTGACTTATTACTTAAGCTATCCAATGCATATTCCAAGCCATTGCATAATTAATCAACTTGCCAATTATTAGTTTCCTAAAATCTCATTGTCCACTTTTTCCAAAAACAACGTTGAACACACTATTATTTGTATATTTTACCACATTTTATCCTTCTTTATAAAAACACATGGACAATGGGAAGAAGACATCGCATGTGTTAATAAGAAAGACAGGTTTCGCAGACTCAATTTATCAGGAACAGTGATGAGGTTAATAGTCATGACCAAGCAATGAGTACCACAGAGTGATGCAGTACGTGGAGTCTCAATGAACTCAAGCTGCTCAATAGTGCTCGAGAACATGTATGAAATTCAGGACATTTATTGCTAAAGGCTGCCTCCCATAAGTGTGTGTGCGTGCGTGTGTGTGTGTGTGTGCGCTAGTGGATTTTCCCACAAAACATGCATATTGGGTGTTATTCTTCTGTAAATATTTTAGCAACATGTATATTAGATTGGCAAACAATATCATTTGCTATATGAGGGTCTGAAAAACCAAAGGAAAGTTTAATGAGTAGAGATTTAATGACCTTAAGAAAAGGGTGAGCCAATTGCTCAGGAAAATAAGAATCCTCCTATGCTTCCACCATGTTCTTGTTAAGTCAACTTGGTGTAACAGAAAACCATGGGTTTTGAATCAGACAGAATGAAGTAAATGATACTCCATCATTCTTCCTGTTTCAGGGACATTCTAAACTTGCCATCTCCTCCTCGGGATCTTTGCACTTCAAGCTGGTTCTTTCTGAATTGCTCTTCGCTCCCACCTTTGCAATCCTGCTTCATTTTGCAAGTTTCTACTTACATTTCACCTCTTCAGGTAGGTCTTCACAGACCGATCTTTCTGAAGTAGGCTTCTTATATAATTGTTCTCAGTTTATTCTGAAAACTTGCATTGTATCCATCAGGTAAAATTAGAAATATACTGACGACATATAAACTTTGAAAAATATGTAAACTTCATTAGCAATTTGCTCTGTAGCGCAAATCTGTCAATGCTGCTTCTAGTTGTGTCTAACTTATTTTCATATATATAGCCTAGGTACTTAAATAAATTTGCTTCACTATGTCTTAAACACCTAAAAATTCATTTCATTCCATTTGGAAACGTTTGTGACATCTAATAATGAGTCATAGAACCTGAATACCTATGGGGGGTGGTGGTAACAAACGAACACCATAATAATCCACGATATTACACAAATAAAATGAAGTGGTATGCTTTGCTATTTATGTTTGAAATCTGTGCATAAACAATTAAATGTAGGTGCAGGTGATTGATGAATAAAACATCACTGATCAAGCTGGCTGCAACTAAATTTTGGTTTAATCCTGCTGGTTTAATTTGGTTTGGTAGTTTATCTTCCTTCTTCTGATGTTGTTTTCATCTAAGGTAGATAAATATATATATTATGCATGGGAAAAAATGAGCAACATAAATTAAAATACCCAGAACAGGTGACAAAATTGTTTAGCTACTTTCAGATATTAAGCTCCCGTAAAGAGAAACATAAAAATAGCTCCCTGCTCCCATCCCAGGTAAAAAGTATCACAGCCTCTTTAAAACACAAGTCCATCTCAAAAGAAGTTTAAGTCAACAGATTAATGCATTTCCTTCTTATCTATTCTCAGTATGCCTGGGAAAAATATATACATGGGGCAGATTTAAATCTATATCAATACAAGAGTTTATTCAACATTCTTTTAAGGGAAAATATCTTGAATAATGATTTTTGGTGCACAGAAGAAAAGTGTAAAATTTTAATAATTCAGGTGGAATTGACAGCTGAATAAACCATCAAGTTAGTCATATATCTCATGACATGTGTCTATCATAGCACAATGGTTTGGATTTTTCCACTGTATGATTAATAATTTGTACCTAAATATAACATAATTGATGCCTATGTTGGTGTCCTTCAAGGTATAAAGTTGGTTCCTTGGTGCAGGGATAAAATTATGGGCCAAAAAGAAAGAGCCAAGGGCAGTGCAACAGTGACTCAGCAGGCAAAATTCTTGCCTGTCCTGCTGGAGACCCAGGTTGGATTCTCGGAGCCTGAGAATGCAAAAAAAAAGAGCCAAGGGGAAAGGATCTAACATTTGTTGGTCCTTTTCTATATTCTATGTACCAAATTCCTTGTGTGTGCTATCACATTTAATTCAGTTATAATGAATAAATAGTAATGACTTTCCTTTTTATTTGTGAAAAAAAAAAAACGCTTAAGTAATTCAAAGTTGACAAAAAAAACAGGTAATTTGCATGTCTTTCTATCCCTGCCTATTTTAATGCTACCCCACAGAATGCCATGCTTTTATAAACTCAGGACACTGGCAAACTACTCTGGTATCATAAATGCAAATTGATTTAATGTAATAGTAAATAAAATTGACATTATTACTATGTTTAATGTTATCATAGTCAATGTTACATAGGATAAAATGTATTCATTCACAACATTTTTAAAACCTATGTAAGGAAATTTTTATGAGAATTTAGCCTAAATGTTTATTATTTTTATGAGAATTTAGCCTAAATGTTTATTATACATGAAATGTGGTATCTATCTCCAATGCAAAGCCTGATAATTGGCCATTATGTCTGTTACTTGTCCTGTACTTAAGTAACGTTTTTCCGTAAGTATTCACTTGGATTTATATCAGTTTTTAAATTTAAGTTTTAAAAAACAGTAGTTTTGTTTTTCTTCCTTAAGTTGCCAGCTATTTTAACATTAAAATGGTATTGAAATTGGAAACAAACACAGTGCTAAAAAGAAATTCACCAAAAATTTTGTGTTACACATTAGATCATGATATGGTGAATGCCTTAATGCCTTCTTTAAAGTTTGTATATTTTCCAAGTTTTCCCAATGGAGTAATTATTACTTTAATAATAAAAAATCAACTAAAATTCATTTTTGTAAATTTCAAACACACATAATATAGCCTTAATATATTTTTAGGAAATAAAGTCAGGGCTGTTTATTTAACCTGTTATTTTGCACAATGCCAATCATATGTAACAGCTCAAATAGTGTTAATAATAATAATAAACAAATCAAAATATATTTTCAGTGAAATTAATAGAAGTAATAGCAATCCTTTACCAAATCATTTCACATGTCAGGCATTAATCTCATTTAATTTCTATGGCTTTATGTGATAGTTCTTATCATGATTCTTATTTTGCATTTATTACATCTGAAGAACAGAAAGATTAAGCAACTTGCCCAAACTCACACAGCTATGAAGACCAGCTGGCCTTCACATCAAGGCAGTTGGTTCCAGAACTCATGCTTTTAATACTCCTCAATAGTGCTTTTCCAAATAAATTTTATTTTATGCTCCAACTCTTATTGATGACAAATGGCCCTTTTGATTATTTTACAAGGTGGTCTAAAGGGATGTCATAGACTTAATCATGGCCCTACAAAAGATATGTCGAAATCGTAATTATAGTTACCTAAGAATATGATCTTACTTGAAAATAGAATCTTTGCAGATATACTCAAATTACAACACCTTGATTCAGACTTCTAGCCTCCCAAACCATGAGAGAATGAATTTCTGTTGTTTAAGCCACCCAGTTGGTGGTAATTTATAGTAGTAGCTCTATAAATATCTGATTTGTACAAATGGGGTAGAGAAATGGTGGCACAAACTACGTGGTGTATTTGAATTTGATGAATTCAGAATGCATTTGGACATTTTTTGAGATTCTCATTTGACATGTGAGTTACAAATATTAAGTTGGTAGTGCTGTTTGAATGGTAAGTTCCATCTCTATCAAAAAAAGATTAATATATTGCAAAAATTATTATTGTACATTGGATGGTATCATTAGAGAGGATACAGTAGTAAAGAACCGCAGAATCAGGGTGTTATAGTAGGTTCAAGGTGGAGCAAGAAAAAAATAAGACAGTGATAATAGAGGAAGATTTTTTATATACATTAAGAAAATAATAGATGGAGATCTGAGAAATCAGTAGTGCGATTTAGACTTGAGGAAAAATAATTGAAGAAATTGGTGGTATCTCACACTTTCGTGAAAGAAACTTTTAGGGTCTCTGCCTGTCTTAAAGACATTTACTGTCAAGTCATATATACCCAATCCACAGGGAACTTACATAAAAATAGAGAAAAAGAAATATTTTCTTGTAGAAAAATTACTGGAGAAAGAAAGTCTTTGAACTGAGTGATTTAAATGTTGCTCCAAAGTTAAAAAAAAAAAAGAAAAGAAAAAATCACCACACTACAGTAAACATGACAGCTGGTTCTGGCACAAGGATTGACATATATATCAATTATCTCAAAGCTAGAGTTCAAGACATAAACCCTCTCACCTATGGCCAATTGGATTTTTACTTTTAGTTTTAAACTTTTTTTTTATTGTATAGTATAACATACCTATAATTCTAAGAAAGAAAACATAGTAATTTTTGAAGTACATTTCAACAAGTAGTTACAAAACAGATTGCAGGGTTTGTCATGGGCTATCATTCCATCACCTCAGATTTCTCCTGGCTGCTCCAAAATACTGGAGGTGAGAAGGAATATTTTAGTATAGTGATTCAACAGCCATACTCGTTGGTTAAATCCCATTTTCTCTGTTATACCTCTTCCTTTTCCTTTAATCCTTCATTCAATTTATTGGGATCTTTGAGGAATGCATGTTTTGACTTTTTCATGCTAAGAAGGATGTCCACACTGAAGGATGGGGGATATAATTAATCCATAACCCTGGAGAGGCTTGTCCTTCTGGGTTTCAGGATTTATCTGACCTAGGAACTCTCTGGGAATTACATGCTCCAGGAAGGTAAACCTAGTGCATGAAACCTTTGTAGAGTCTCAATTCAAGCCCTAGATGTTCTTTTTTTTCAATTTATTGTATAATATAACATATGTACAAAGTAAAGAAATAAAAAAGCAATGGTTTTCAAAGCACTTTTCAATGGATAGTCACAGGACAGATCCCAGGAGATTTTATGGGCTACCTTATGAAACTTTCAGTTTCTTCCTTCTAGCTGCTCCAGAATATAAGAGGCTAGAAGACATAAATTTTTTTTTATCATCACAATCAACTTTTTTTGTGAAAAATAACATATATACAAAAAAAAAACAATAAATCTCAAAGCACAGCACCACAATTAATTGTAGAACATATTTCAGAGTTTGCCATGGGTTACATTTTCACAATTTTAGGTTTTTACTTCTAGCTGCTCTAAAATACTGGAGACTAAAAGAGATATCAATTTAATGATTCAGCGATCATACTCATTTGTTAAATCCTATCTTCTCTGTATAACTCCATCATCACCTTTGTCCCTCCTTTAAGGGTGTTTAGGCTATGGTCATTCTAAATATTTCATATTAAAAGGGTCTATCATTAAATGGGGTAGGGAGACGGAAGTAGCTGATATTCTGGAGAGGCTGGGCCCTCTAGATTCCAGCACTCATCTGGTCCACGGACCCATTTGGAGGTTGTAGGTTTCTGGAAAGTTACTCTAGTGCATGGAACACTTGTGGAATCTTGCATATTGCCCTAAGTGTTCTTTAGGATTGGTTGGAATTGGTCCTGGTTGGAGATTGGCAGGTTATGAAGGGTAGCGATGTCTAACTGAAGCTTGCATAAGAGCAACCTCCAGAGTAGCCTCTTGACTTCATTTGAACTCTCTCTGCCACTGATATTTTATTAGTTATATTTCTTTTCCCCCTTTTGGTCAGGATGGAATTGTTGATCCCATTTTGCCAGGGCTGGACTCAACTCTGGGAGTCATCTCTCACTGCCAATTGATTTTTTACAAGAGTGCCAAATCCATTCAATGGATGCCAAACCCATAAATGGTGCTGGGAAAACAGGATGTCCATCTGCAAAATAATGACAGTGGTTTCCTGCCTCATACCATATATAAAAAGTAACTCAAAATGGATGAAGCCTAAATATTAGAACCAAAACTATAAAGCTCCTAAAACAAAAGAAAAAACATAGAGAAGCATCCTCAGGACCTTGTATTAGACAATGGTGTATTAAACTACACCAAAAGCATAAGCAACAAAGGAAAGAAAAATACATAAATGGGACCTCATCAAATTAAAACTTTTGTGCATCAAAGGACTTCATTCTAAAAATAAAAGGACAACCAGTAGCATGGGAGAAAATATTTTGAAACTACATATCTAATAATGGTTTGTTATCCAAAATATATAAAGCAATCTTGCAACTCAGCAACAAAAAAGAAAAACAGCTCAACTGAAAAATAGGCAAAAGACTTGCATGAGAATTTCTCCAAAGATATATACAAATGGTGGAAAGGCATATGAAAAGATACTCAGCATTGTCATTTGGGAAATGCATGTAAAAAACACAATGAGACACCATTTCACAACCACTGGAATGGCTACTATTAAAACATGGAAAATAAGTGTTAGAGAGGATGTGGAGAAATAAGATTACTTGTTAATTTTTGGTGGGAATGTAAAATGGTACAGCCACTGTGGAAAGCAATTTGGTGGTTCCCTAGAGAGTCAAGTATAGAATTACTCTATGATCTGACAATCCCACCTCAAGATATATACCCAAAAGAATTGAAAGCAGGAATGTGAATAGACGTTTGCTCACCTATATTCATAGAGACCTTATTCCCAATTGTCAAAACAGGAAAACAATCCATAAGTCCATCAGTCAGTGAATGGATAAACAAACTGTGGCCTACACATGCAATGCAATATTTTTCATCTATTAAAAGGAATCAAATTCTGATACATGTGCTAACATGGATGAATCTTGTAGATATCATTTTGCGGGAGGATCATCAAGACATAAAAGGAGAAATAGAGTAGGATTTCCATGATTGAAATAATTATAATATCCAAATTCATAGTGTTAGAAAGTAGATCACAGAATACCAGCAGCCAGGTTAAAGGAGGTGAATAGGGAATTAATACTTAATTTCTACAAAGGTTTCGTTGGGGTGATGATATAGTTTTAGTAATAGAGAGTAGTAATGGTAGCACAGCATTATGAATATAACTAACACCACCGATTTATATTTATATTTAAATGTGGTTAAATGGGACATTTTAAGTTGCATATATGTTACAAGAATAAAAATTAAAAAAATAACACCATAGGACTAAACTATACAAACAGTGGAGCTCAATGTAAACTATGGACTATGGTTGATAGTGTGTAGTTAAAATAATATTGTTCCATCACCTGCAGAAAATGTATGGCTCTAATGCAAAGCATTAATAACAGGGAAAACTGCATTTGTAAGGGGTGTTTATTCATACTCTTCGTTTTCTACATGAATTTTCTGGAAACCTACACCCCTCTAAGGAAAAAACAACAGCAAAAAAGAAAACACCTATGGTTAACAGCATACCTAATGGTGAAAGACTGAATGCTTTTCTTCTAATAAGGCCAGGATGTGTATTTTCAACACTGTCTTCACCTCTACCCAACATTAAACTGTAGGTTTTACCACTGAATTAAATAAATAGCAATTGAGATAGGAAAGACAGAGCTAAACTCTCCTTATCTCTATGTAGCCAATACTATAGAATCCATGCATGCATATACAGACACACAGAAAAAGAAATTTGCTAGAACTATAAATGAGTTTAGCAACATCACAAGGACACAATATCAAAATGCAAAAATTAATTGCATTTATATATACATATTTATCAGTAAACAATTCATAAACCAAATTAAGAAACAAATCCATTAACAATAACATCAGAGAACATATAATAATTGGCAATGCATTATTAAAAGTCTAGGACTTATACTGTGAAAATTACAAAACCATGCTGAGAGGAATAAAGAAGATGCAAAAATGTGGGGAGGTGTTCTATGTTCATAGATTTGAAGATAAAATATTGTTAAGGTAAAATTTCTACCTAAATTGAGCTATACATTCAAAATTAGTCCTATCAAAACCTAGTTAGTTGACTGCTGTGTAGAAATGGAAAATTCGATGCTAAAATGTGGGTGGAAATATAAAGGACCCAGAATAACCAAAACAATTTTGAAAAACAGCAACAAAGTAGAAGACCTACACTACTCATATAGAAATGTACTATAAAACACCAGTACAAGATAGTATAGTCCTGGAATAATTTAAGGACATATATCAATGGAAAAGAAATGAGGGAGCAGATTAAATCCTTGCATTTAAAAGTGATTTTATTTTCCATATGGGTGCCACAGTAATTCCATGGGAGAATGGGAAATATTTTCAAGGTATTGTGCTAAGATAAATTTAGATCTATATGAAAAAGGATTAATTTAGACATTTGCCTTCCAGTGTACAATAAATTAATTCAATTCGAGAAATGCATCTAAATGTAAAATCTACAATCATAAAACTTCAAGAAGAAAATTTAGAAGAAAAATCTTTGTGACATTGGGTTTATCAAAGATTTCTTAGATATGACAACAAAACCATGTTCCCTAAAACAAAAAAATATGACTTGCTCTTAATCGAAATTTGAAACTTTTGCATTTTAAAAGACACATAAAGGACATGAAAAGACAAACCAACAAGAAAAGACAAGTCAACAAGCCACAAACAGGAAAAATTATTTGGAAATCATAAATCTGATAAAAGACATTATCTAGAAAACATGAAGAATAACTCAACTAAAAAATGGGTGAAAGATTTGAATAGACATTTTACAAAATAACATATATGAATGCCTAATAACTAAGAGAAAATTTGATCTACATTATTAGTCTTTAGGCAATTAAACCTATGAGACACCATTTCACACCAACTGAAATGGGTAAAATAATAATTATATAAAAAAAGATCAACAATGGCATATCTTGGTGAAGTTGTGGAGAAGTTGGAACCCTCATACTTTGTATGCAGGATGAAAAATGGGGCAGCCACTTTGATAAACAGTTTGGTAGTTTCCCCAAAGTTTAAACATGAATTTACCATATGACTTAGTGATTTTGTGCCTAGGATTTATACAAGAAAAATAATAAACATACATCCACAAAAACTTGTTTGCAAACATTCATAGGAGCATTATTTATAAGAGCCAAAAAGTAGAAAAAACTCAAATGTCCACCAACCTGTGGCTAAATAGACAGTGTGATATACTCATATAATGGAATGCTACTTGGCATAAAAATGAGTCAAGTATTGATACATGTTATAACATGAATGAACCTCAAAAGCATGCCAAATGAAAAAGTAAGACATAAAAGATTACATATTGTTTGATTCCATTTATAAGAAATGTCCAGAAATCAAATCAGTGTTTGCCTGTGAGGTTGGGCGTAATAATGCAGACAGAGACTGCAAAAAGGCATGGGAAATTGTGGGTTGATAGAAACGTTCTAGGCTGGATTATTGTTATGGTTGTACTGCTCTGCAAATGCACTAAAAATTGTCAAATTACATACTTATAATGAGTGAATTTTATGGTACATAAATCACACCTCAATAAAGCTGATAAAAACAACCAGCAATGAGCATATTTGTGGAGGTATCAAAACAACTATATAACACTATGCTGGTAATTATT
Organism: Myrmecophaga tridactyla; assembly: GCA_004026745.1. Classification (NCBI taxonomy): domain Eukaryota; kingdom Metazoa; phylum Chordata; class Mammalia; order Pilosa; family Myrmecophagidae; genus Myrmecophaga; species Myrmecophaga tridactyla. The sequence continues at coordinate 32,910 of PVIY010006374.1, read as the reverse complement.
GAAGCAATATGATGGGTAGTTGGGATTCATTATACTATTCTGTCTACTTTTGTATATATTTGAAATCCTAATAAAAAGCTATAAAAAAAGAAAATTAGGTGAGTAACCTTTTGCCTCAGGAATATTTGAAGAAAGATTAGCCGTGCGTGTGGAAGATTTTTTAACAGCTTCAAGAAGACCTGAATTGTTCTGAAACTTCATGTTAGCCTTAAAAATTCTGGTTTATGTAAACTATTCAATGATGAATATTTCAGATTGATTCTGAATATAAAACTCTATTTTATGTATCATAAGCAAGTTACCTGTAGTTTTCCAGAAACAACAATCTATATAAACCCGAAGAAAAATTTTAGGAGAAGTCGAGGAAAGTGAATATGTCTTAGTTTTTCAGGCTGCATAAATACCAAATAATGTGATGGCTGAAGCAATGGGAATTCATTGGCTCACTGTTTTGAAACAAAGAGAAGTCCAAAATCTAGGTGTTAGCAAGGCAATGACTTCTCCGTAAGGTCGGTAACATAGCATATCTGGCTGCCAGCAGTCCTTGGGATTCCTGGGCTTGTACCCCTGCCCTTCCTCACATGACAGCGTCCTCTTCTTTAATCAAGATTTGAAACTTCTGAATTTTAAAAGACACCATAAAGGACATGAAAAGACAAGCCAACAAGAAAAGACAAGTCAAGCCACAAATAGGAGAAATTATTTGGAAATCATAAATCTGACAAAAGACATTATCTAGAAAACATAAAGAACAACCCAACTAAAAAATTGGCTTCCGAGTTCTGTCAGCTTATGTTTCTGACTTCTCCTCTGGACTTTTTAAATTGCATCTGAATTTTTTTCTGCTTATAAAGGACTCCAGCAATCTGCATTAAGGTCCACCCTCAGTCAATAAAATAAGTAACTAAAATAATATCTTCAAGACATCCTATTTACAATGGGCTCTCACCCAGGACTGCAGATTAAAATAAAGTGCATGTCTAAATTGCAACTCATAATTCCATCTACCACAATTTCCATTTGTGTCTCCAGGAGCCTAGGAATTAGAAAATTGTCAACTTTGTACTGTAGTAACATATATACCATTAAAAACTTCATCATGCCAGGTAATTAATTTTCTTTCTACTTCTTTAATTTCTTCCCTCGCTTTCTCTCCCTTTTTCCCTTTCTCCTTCCATCTTTCCCCCCTCCTTCTTTCCTACTTTACACAGCAGAGGGAAGGATGAGATAGCCTTCCCTTTTATCCAAAATATATTACAGATAACACACACACACAAATGCATTTTCAGCATGGAGAAAGTGCAGGCCTTCTCAAGACAATTATTTATTGGAAAATATTTTTTAAACCAAACGATATATATTAAAAATAGAAGAATGGATATACGTTCCTAATTTTTATTCAGCTTTTCTTGTGTGTGTATTCTGACCACAGATCATCACAATTTGTTATTTCTTTGCCTACTTTCAATGATGGGATGGAGATACTCACAATTGTGACTTACATTTAATAAAGTTATTTTACTGGAGAAAGCAGGTGGCAGTCAGATCGTAATGGATGTGAGTACTTTCTCATCACGGCACCTCACACTCTTTCCTATTAGAAAAGAGTTCCATACTGACATACTAAGTTCGGTGATTTGAAAAGACATGTCTCTCAAACTGCCATTATGTATAAATCTCATATTTATAGGTGTAGTGGAAAAGCTACGGGTAGTGTGACACAAGAGGAATTACATAGATGTGTTATGGTCAAGTTGTTTAACCTTCCTGAGACTCAATCGACACATTTTCAGTGGAGATGATTGATGCTGCTTTCCAAGGTTGTAGAAAATAAAATAAGTTAATATATATCCAATGCCTACATTATAGTAGGGCCATAGTAATTGTCTCGGTTTTCCATTGATGGAGCCATTCTGTATGCTTATGACCCTGATAATATAGACAAGATCACTATTATGATCAGAAAGCACTAAATAAACAGTGTTGTGGAAGAAGGTAGGTCATTGTTTTTTGTGCGTTTATGAGGTCTTTTCATTTTAACACGTCAATCGAATTGTTGCTAGAAATAATAGATATCATTTACTAAGGGCTTACTCTGTACTAGGCACTCTTCCAAATTCTTTGCAAGCAGTATTTCATTGCAGAGGTAGATACTAGTAAAAATGAGGAAAGGAAGGTCCAGAGTCGATAAATAATTTGTCCAGAGTCGATAAAAAATAAATATAAATAAATAATTTGTCGATAAACAAATAGCCAAGAAACAAATCAGGCAGGCTACTAATGGCTAAATATGTGGGTTCTGTATCAGTTTCCTTATTCAAGGAACTACATAGTGTTAAATTAATTAATCCAAGTAAAGCAAAGAATACATTTATTATTATACACTGGATTCTATACGAATGATTTTAATAGTCTTGTTTAAACTTCATAACCACTTTTTAAAAATATTTTTATTGACAAAACAACATACAGACACAAGCATTCTTAACATGTAAACATTCCATACATGGTGTACAATCAATGGCTCACGATATCATCACATAGTAGTATAATCATCACCATGATCATTTTTCAGAACACTCACATCACTCAAGAAAAAGAATTAAAAATAAAAAGAAAAAAACTTATACATACCATACCCCTTACCCCTCCCTTTCATTGACCACAAGTATTTCCATCTACCTGATATATATTAACCTTTGTTCCTATTATTATTTATTTTTATTGATATTTTTTACTCATCTGTCCATCCCCTAGATAAAGGGAACATCAGACACAAAGTTTTCAAATTCACACAGTCACATCGTAAACATTACATTTTTATTCAATCATCTTCAAGAAACAAGGCTACTGGAGAACAGCTCTACAGTTTTAGGTACTTCCATTTAGCCAGTCAAATACACCGTAAACTGAAAAGGGAAATCTATCTAATAATGTGCAAGAATAACCTCCAGGATAACCTCTTGGCTCTGTTCGAAATCTCTCAGCCACTGACACTTTATTTTGTGTCATTTTTCTCTTTGCTCTTGCAGTCAAGAAGGTTTTCTCAATCCCTTGATGCTGAGTCCCAGCTCATTCGAGGATTTCTGTCCCAAGTTGCCAGGGAAGTTTATACCTCTGGGAGTCATGTCCCATGGGGAGAGGGGGAGGGCAATGAGTTTGCTTGCTATGTTGGCTGAGAGAGAAAGAGGCCACATCTGAGCAACAAAAGAGGTTCTCTGGGAGTGATTCTTAGGTCTAATTTTAAGTAGGCTTAGCCTATCCTTTGTGGGGATAAGTTTCATAGAAACAAACACCAAGATTGCAAGCTTGGCCTGTTGATTTGGTTGTCCCCACTGCTTGTGAGAATGTCAGGAATTCTCCAAATGGGGAAGTTGAATTTTCCCCTTTTCTCACCATTTCCCCAAGGGGACTTTGCAAATACTTCTTTATTCATTGTTCAAATTACTCTGGGATTTATCGGGGCATCACACTAACCTGAATAAACCTACAAAATCTCATTCCCTGTTCAAGGTTCCCTGTACTTATGGTGCATAATCACTTTTTGAGGCAGATTCTATTATTATCTTATTTCACAGATTTCGAAACTGGAACTCAGTGTCATGCAGGTGGCTTTATGAGCATAATAACACAGCAAGGATTATTTGATAAATTAAATATATAGTAGATGAGTTCCTATACGCATTAATTAAAATGCATTAGTGCTGCAAAATTCTGCACTCAAACAGGGAAACATATAATCAAAGTTTTTTGAGATCTTCCTTGTAAGTATCTCTTCTTATCAATTTATGGAACACATTTACTTTTCAAAGGGTCAGTGGAGTTCTAGAATAAAGAAATTGAGCATTTATTTAATCAAAAGTTTTCAAATGTTAACTGTGGAATCTTGAGTTGTTTTTGTTATTTTTATTGACATGATGTGGAATAAGTGTTTCATGGAAAATACTTTAAAATATGTTGTAGCAGGCCTCTTTAATGTCATTCCTACAGTCAATTTTAGGACATTTGAGAGACCAAACAAACCAAAGGGTAATGATGTTCTCCACTCACTTATAAGTAAAATAAGAATAAGCTTCTATAAGTAAAATCCTTCTTGATCACCTTTCTGTAACTGCTTTGTCTAATGTTCTTGGGGAGAAATTGTGATAGAAATAATACCAACATTTTTTTTTGGGTGGGGGGAGTATGGTCTGGAAATCAAACCTGGGTCTCCCACATGAAAGGTGAGCATTCAACCGCTGAACCACCTGTGCCCCCACAGAAATAATGCCAACTTGTACATGTTCATTTCAGTGGTTGACTTTGCTCTCTAATCATATCACCAATTACAAGTTTACTTAGGACAATTAATTAAAATTCAGCAGGATGGATAACTCAGCCATTTCTCAGAATATTTTGTTTGAGATAAATGTATTGAAACAGAAGTCAAGAATCTGGTTTTGAAGCTATATATAAAAGGCATTAATATTATAATGAAGGTTCATTTTCTTCTAGAGACACTTACTAGAGATTCTTCTAGAGATACATACTGAATTGCTGGGTGACATTAAAATATTGTTATTAATGGGACAACCGCTGTGGAAGGCAGTTTGGCAGTTCCTCTGGAAGCTAAGTATAGAATTGCTATGCCATTGCTAGGTATCTACTCAGAGGGCATGAGGGCAAGGGCACAAATGGACATTTGCACACCAATGTTTATAACAGCATTATTTACAATTGCTAAGAAATGGGGCAAATGTCCATTAACAGACAAGTGGCTAAACAAGCTGTGGGATATACATAAGATGGAGTATTATGCAGCTGCAAGACAGAATAAAGTTATAAAGTATGTAACAACACGAATGGACCTTGAGGACATTATGCTGAGTGAGATTAGCCAGAAACAAAAGGACAAATACTGTATGGTCTCACTGATATGAACTAACATTAATTAATGAATCTGGAGAATTTCAGCTAAGAACAGAGACCATCAGAGGTAGAAATAGGGTAGATAATGGGTAATTGGAGTTGAAGGGATATAGATTATGCAACAGGACTGATTGTAAAAATTCAGAAACGGATAGCACAATACTACCTAACCGTAGTACAATAATGTTAGAACACTGAATGAAGCTGAATGTGAGAATGATAGAGGGAGGAGGGCTGGGGGAAAAATGAAATAAAAGGAAAGATAGACAATAAAGACTCTAGGAATGCCTAGAGTGTACAATGATAAATAACTAAATGTACGAATTAAAAACTGTTTTTGCATGAGGAAGAACAAAGGAATGTCAATATTACAGGGTGTAGAAAATAGGTGGTAATTCATATTTTAAAACTTTAACTTATGTGTGAGACTAAAGCAAAAAATGTTTACTTGGTACAAATTTTATATTTTGATTAGTGCAGCTCCTAATATAACTTATATGGACAGGTTACTTGAACACCATAAGTACATGGAACCTTGAGTAGGGCATGAGATTTTGTAGGTTTGTCCGGAGTGATGTCCTAATAAATCCCAGAGTGATTTGAACAGTGATGAAGTATTTGCAAAGCCCCCTTGAGGGAATGGCGAGAAAGGTGGAAAATTCAATATCCCTATTTGGAGAAGGCCTGATATTCATTCTTGCAAGCAGTGGGGACAACAAAATTAATAGACCGAACCCTCAATCTTGGGGTTTATTCATATGAAACTTATCCCTGCAAAGAATAGGCTAAGCCTACTAAAAATTAGACCTAAGAGGCACCCTCAGAGAACCTCTTTTGTTGCTCTGAGGTGGCCTATCTCTCAGTCAACAGGGTGAGCAGACACACTGCCCTCCCCCTCTCTACATGGGGAGGCCAGTGCATCTGCTTACCCTGTTGCCAGGGATGGGAACATGGGACAGAAATCTTAGAATGAACTGGGACTCAGCATCAACGGATTGAGAAAACATTCTCAATTGAAAGAGGGAAGAGAGACATGGGGCAAAATAAATTCTCAGTGGCTGAGAGATTTCAAATAGAGTCAAGAGGTTATCCTGGAGGTTATTCTTATGCATTTTATAGATATCCCCTTTACAGTTTAAGGTGTATTAGAGAGGCTAGAGGCAAGTAGCCATGTTTCTTTAAGACGATTGTATAATGATATGGCTTTCAAAAAATGACTGATAGTGAAAATCTTGTTCTGTTGCTTCTTTTCTCTAGGGCATGGACAGATGAGTTAAAAATATGACTTAAAAACAAATAAATAATAGGGGGAAAATATTGTTATTAACCATATCTCAGACTTGGATTTACTATGACATTGCATACGAACAATCAGAGGAGGATTAGAGGGCAAATGTTAGAGCTCAGCTTAATAAACACTGAGTAGGGTATTTGAACTTGTCATAGGAGCAACATTATTGTGGAAAGACGTGTCAATTTTTTCAGGTTATCAAACTTTTGAGTTTTATGCTTTCTTTCAGTTTATAGAAAAATTCTGGAGACTTTAAGAAAAGAACTTAGCAAATTGAAGTCTATATGAACTATTATTTTCATTTATGAACCATAGAACCATCACAGCTTTTTAAAAGAGCATTTCTCTGATTCTAATTTTCAATTTTATAACTGCTTTTTACTTTCCAATTTGCCGGTGTGATCATGTAAAAATAGCCTTGTTCCTCTTAGAAAGGAAAGAATTTCTATCAGTACTTAACTAATCAGTTAAGACATTACTATTGATAATAACTTCCAATTATCAAGAACTGTCAGGCACACCCTACTAGATACTTTTTAAATTTTTATTTCAATCCTTTAAAAATAATTTCTAAATTATTAATTTCCTTTTCTGTAAAACAGACTTAATGATATTTATATTATAGTATTAAGTGAATTTCTCAAGGTCATAGAGCCAATAATTATAGCTGATCTTCCAGGCTTTATCCATAAACCCAGAACTCTCCCCCTGAGAAAACTGGCATTTCTTGACGTGGACTTAATACTCCATTTACTGCCATACCCCATCCAATTTAACATAGGAAATTCATATGTTTAAAATCCATTTATTCTGTGTATTTCCAACAAACAGAGGAGAGTATAGACTTTCAGTCTTAAATATCTCACAATTAAGATAAATGAAGACTGATGATTCCTTTTAATGTCAAGTAGTAGTGAAAACTGCATCCAGTGCCCTTAATTAAGGCTGAAGGGCAGACACTTATTTATATATTATTCCTTTTGTAAGGTAAAAGGTAAAAGGATATGCCTATAATATGTTGATCTGAATTCAGTAGTCACTATTAGATATCAGATTAGATAAATAAAAATAATACTTGGGCCCTTGAGGACCAGTGAGAAAAAGCAGGGGTGTGCATTAAGAGAGAGATATATTGAATATCAGACTGGGCAGATTTTTGAGAAAACAAAACTGAATTAGAAATGCCAAAAGAATGATTAGGATCATAAGTTCAAGGCATCAAGGCAAAACTTAGAAACTGAGATAATCCTTGGCCAAGAAATTGTCCAACTTTCAGCTGGGAATAAAGACTGAGGTCAAGGGAATTTTTGAGAATAGAAGATGGTTAATCATGTTCAGTGGAAGGCAAAACAGCTCCCCCTCTCCCTGACAGGTTTGGAGCTATTAGACAATCCAGCAAAATTTAGTCAACTTATATCAACCAAACCTTAGTTTCTAGTGAGTATGAGGAGAAGACACAACTTATAATAACATTTGTGTACAATAACCAGGATTTAGAAGAAGATTTTCAGACCAAACAAATAATTTTTAACATTTCCAGCATGCACCAACTATAGAAGTGTCTCCCTAAATTTGAAGGGTCTTTATCATGCTTTTAATTGTCTTATAGTTTTATTCAGTGGTTTATGATTGGGACATTATAGAAATCGTTGGAATTAACATGTGTTGACTAAACTGTGATATTATCTAATGTTACTGATATTTGTCAGTGGCTTCCAATCATTTTAAGATAAAGTTCAAGAATCCCAGCAGGCCTATGGGGCAATGCAGAATTTGACTTGAGCTGGAGTCTCCAATGTCTTCCACCTGCCCGCTATCTATGAGCCAGTCTCTAAAACTGCCTAATATTGTCTCCTATATGGTTCTTCACATTTTATGTCTTTTTTTAAAAAAATGTGTTTCATTTCTTTTTTAAACTGTGTCTCCTCACATTTTCCCATAAACTCTTTTTACTTCCTGGCTTTTCACACCTGCCCCGCCTGCTCCACTTTTACTGCTGGTCATGTTGTCTATCTTGTTTCCTTGGTACCCTGTACATCCCTCTAGTGTAGTCCTCACCATAATATCTTATCTATGAGTCTGTATTTGCCCCTCTATCACCCACTATATAGTGAGCTTATTAAAGGCATGTCTATAGTTTATGACATATCAAGCCTCAGACCCCTTTGGAAATGCATCCTAATGGAAAAGTGTTTATTGGTTTAGGTTCTGTCAAAGTTTCATTATTGCATAAATGAGGAAATTAATGCCTAAAGATGTTAAATGACTTGCCCTGGGTTGCACAGGTGGGTTATTATAACTAATAGCTGTTATATAGAAAATTCTGAAAGACAATTCACATGGCCTATATTAAGATAAATTTTGTGCTCAGGTACCAAACATATAAGGAATTCCAAATAGTGGTTCCTTCTATGTGGAATAGAAGTATAATCATCTATAAAGCAAGCAACAAAAACATTGGGAAGCAACCAGTTCTTCCTCGTCTAAATCAACCTTAAGTGCAAAAACAAACATAAAAACACCTGTACTGTGGTCACTGTTTCTAAATTGCCTTCTTAAAATGAAATGCATCTTTCCCAATGAACTCACCATGTTATCACAAAACACATCCAGTTTAAAATTTCTGCAAAATATGCAATTACAACAAAATACAATGATAACCTCTGTTCTTTTTGATATAGCACCGCTACTGCTGAGAAATACAATAAATTTAGTGAGATAAATCACAAAAATAGGTTTGTTGGTGCCACAAAGGCAGAGTTGTCATAATGTTAAATAGGTTGGGTTTTGATCTGAGCTGGTCCAACCTTGCTCATCTCTCATTTTTATGATGGATATATGTTTTCAGAAGTGGTTGAGTTGTTTCTGATCCATATGTTTTCAGAAGTAGTTGAATTGTTTCTGATACATTAGATTTCTCCTTAGAGACCGATGAAGAAATTTTCCTGGGTGCTGAAGTCTGTGAACTTGAGCTAGGACTCATAAAAGCACATGAGATAAGGGGAGCAGAAACTTGGCTATCTCAGAAGGAGATAGCTCTCTACTTAAATATAAGTGAGGGAATGCATCTTTCATATAACAATAGAGCAACAATCTGCAGAAACCACAGGCTAGATATTTCTGCAATTGAAATTGTCAAGGACATTTCAGATGCAACAATAGAGGAATAATCCATATTGCAAAGAGGAAGAGAAAACCCATTAAACTGACTGGGGAAGGCATCTCAGAGTCAATCTGGCCATGCCAAAGCGAACAATTCCATTGGGACTGAAAGATCCAGTTCAAACAGTTAGCCTCAATCCACTTAAATTTTATTTCCATTTGTACGAAGGGAAGTTCCACATTCCTAGTATTCATTTTTAATGTTATCCCTATTCTGTCATAAAAATATTTGCATCATGTAAATGCCATGGTCACCATTCGATAGACAAACAAAAGTAAACTTGGAGAACAGTTTACTCTTGGCCAAAGAGGTTTTCCTTTTATTCCCATTTAGACAGATCATAACGGACTTTGGAGACAGAAGAGCAGTAGCTTGTTTCTAGTTTTAGTCACTTGCAAATTGTAAGTCATTTCACTTTCTTAAGGGTCAATTTCTTCTCTGTGAAATAGGGATAATAATATAACCAATGTGTTGTAAGAATTGAGCAAAATAAGTGACAAAAATCTTAGTATAAAGCAGGTAAGTCTCAATAAATTAAATTTCCTTTCTATTTCAGCAATACACCAGTCAAATATATTTATTCATTAGTTTCTGTGTTCTGGAAACCACAGTACCACACTCACAAAGTTTGTAGAAACTCAAGAATTATTTGCCAGCGAGACACTTTGAAATTTTATGCCTAGCTTTCCCCAGCGTAAGTAACCTTATTGTCAAAAAATATATTCAAAATAAATATATCATAACATTTGCCATCTATTTACTCTGAAGAAAGAACTGTGAAATATTAACATTCAACATCTCTTCAAATGCTGGAACATCTACCAAGCATAGACATACCTGGCTCTATCTGGTAGAATTAAATCTCAAAAGGGAATTTGCTTTGCAAATACTAGACAGAAAATGTGCAGATATAAAATACTTACAGTACACACATCTTTATACTGGCTAATTCAAAGTGTCATAAGAGTAAATTTAAAGAGGCAGGTAAATTAATTCATTTCCAGCCCAAAGCCAACTTTCAATCTTGTATTCCCTGGATATTTCTATCTGAAAACCCTCTGAGGTTTCCAGCAGAAGAAAGTCTATTAATTTTCCATGTACTTGTTGATGCAAAAGCTATCAGGATTATGGGTTGAATATTTCTAGTGTAGGGAAAGTAAGGGATGCAATTAATCTCTGTGAACTAAAATATACCTCTTTTCATTAATCTTTTATTGTAAATGAGCAAAGTAATTGAACCAGTACCACACTGTCAGAATGAATGCAATGCCAGTGGGATATGCTTGAGAGAGCTCATACTGATTGAGTATTAAATATCTAACGGCAATAATTTATGGTTCATTACCTCTTTTGGAGTTTCTTAGTTGCATAGTTCTTGAATTCTAAGTAGTCAGACTTTTAGTAGAAAACAGTTTTCAAATGCTGAAAGCAGCAATGCACACAACCCACAGACAGTCTCCAAATCTGGACTGTTTCATACATATTTGAACCAAATTCCAAGTAGGATATTTGCAAGCAGAGCTTATTGTTTTAAAGACAAATATATGTCATCTCCTCATTCCAAAATGCTCTTGCATACCCTAGCATGGTATATGCGTGAAAGCACAGGATGACATGGACACAGAGTTGCAAATAGGAATATTATCTAAGCATGGATCCTGTAAGTTCCGTATATTATGTAAATCTCCATCCAGCTATCTGGTGGTTCAGACAAGTCAGCCTTTGATTTCAACTGACGCTAGCTTCTTTAATTGTATTCTGCCATCCTCCGTGGCACAATTTCGTTGCACATGGAAATGGAGGCTTTTTCCTGCTGGTAACAAAATACTATCAACCTGAAGCAATGTTTATAGAAATACGTGTTTTGGATTTGAAGATTGGGTCTATTCAGAGCTCATGCAGTTTGAAAACAAACACTGTTAAAGGAAAGCAATATGAACCCTATACCTGTGGCAAAGAGGTATTGCAGCTATTTACTCTGTTGTTGTGTTTTAAACAAATACCTTTATTTCAGTTTTACTTCAGTGTCCTAAAGAGCAGTTATTATTTCGAAGTTGGAGTTTCCTTTCTTTTTCAGCACAAAAGTGTGTCATTTTGTATTCATAGTAACTGCCCAATATACAATACTTTTCTGATGTACCATTTGAAATAAAAGACTTAGGATATGATTTAGACATAAGTATACAATCTCTGTAGATGGTTGTTGACATCCCTTTTACCTGACCCTTAGCGAATAAGTGAGTTAAGACAGAATTTTGAAATAATTGAATAGCTTCTTTATTTCCCAAAACTTAAATCTCAATTTCTCAATCTTTCTCTCTCTCTCTCTCTTTCTTACTCCCTTTTTCCCTCCTGCTAGGATTTCTGTTGATCAAAGGTGTGATTTTTTTTTATTATACTATCAGGAGAAAGATTTGTATCTTCTTTTTAAATAGACTTATGGGAAGAACAAATGACAGGGACAAAAACACAGCAGTAGAAAAGATAAACCCCATGAATAATAACCAAAGATCACATCCAGCTAAGTTCAAGGAGCCTTTAAAGAATAATTTCTTGGCAAATGTCCAAGAATTCCAGATGATGACATTTTCTTAGGCAACTGAACTTGGTTAATAATGTCCAAGCTTTTTTAACACAATGATGGAATGAAATAACTATATGCTTGAATACAGTTTAATGCTTTGACATAAGAAAAATTATATAAAGTTAATTCAAAGGAAATCAACCATATTCTTCATAGGGACCTATTAGCAGTTTGATTTCAACACACTAGACAGAGTTAAAATTATACAGCAAGCCAGCGCCCCATCATGTCAGGGAGAAAGTAATCTTGAATAAAGAATGGGCGCCCTGTAAGAAAGGAGGAGAGTGAGAAAGCAATGACCTTAAGGATGCAATGGAAGCAATGGAACCAGAATAATAGAAAGAGATGGGGAAAGGAAAGATGAGTGTATGTCCACCACCTCAAATCCCATAAGATTTGTACACTGTGGGAAGAGTCAATAATGGGAAAAAAAAGAAACATTGAAAGAAATAGGGAAAGATGGAAGAGGCTAAATCATAAGGCATTATAGGTTTAATAAAAGTGATTAGGGTGATGGGATGGTGGCTCAGTGACAGGGCTCTCACCTGCCAAACTGGAGACCCAGGTTCAATTTCCAGTGCCTGCCCATGCCAAAAAAATAGCGATTAGCAAATAATAACAACATGAAGCCATTAATTAGTAACCCATACAAACATGAGGATCAATTAATTCTAACAATTTAAGTGGTCGTAAGCTGAGCAATTCTTATATGGCTCTGATTGTTTAGCTAGGAAGACCACTTTAAAGCACGTGAGTTTTCATATATGCAAAAAATAAGTATATCGCTAGTTCAATAAATTATGGTATATTCATTCAATGAAAAACCATGCAGCTGGGGGTGCAAGGGTAGTTCAGTGGTAGAATTCTCACCAGCCATGCGGGAGACCTGGGTTTAATTCCCGGCCCATGCACTTCCCGAACAAACAAAAACTCAACAAATGGGAAAAGAATGAAATGCGACTCCACCATACAACATACAAAAAACAAAACTATGCAGCTATAAAAATGAATGAGATACTACAAATAAACTCTCCTCTATGTGAGCCATGACTCCCAAGGGAGAAATTCTCCCTGGCAAAGTGGGACATGACTCCCAGAGATGAACCTGACCCTGGCATCATGGGATAAAAAAAAAAGGGGGAAAGAAACGAAACAAAACAGTTTCGGTGGCTAAGAGGTTTCAAATAGAGTTGAGAGGTGATACTCTCATGCAAGGTTCACCCACATATTGCAAATTGACGCAGTATGTCAAATCCCAACCAACAGTATTCCTGAGAATCCTAAGGAATACCCTGGGCTTTATCTAAGATTCTATAAATGCTTTACTTGGTAAGTTTATTTTTTCAGAAACTTAAGGCCTCCAGAATGTTCCTATGCACAGGTAAACCCTGAAACCCAGAGGGACCAGTCACTCCAAGAACATGAACCAGTTTCATTTCTCTATCCTATAAGGTCAACACCCATTTCTAGCATGAAGAAGTTAAAATGGTCATTGTCCAGATATCCCTGAATATTGAGAATATGGTCAAATGGGAGGGAGGAGGTATAACTGAGAAATTAGAATTTAACAAATGATATGGCTGCTGACTCATTGTATAGATATTTCTTTTTCATTTCTAACGTATTAGAATGGCCAGGAGGAAATACCTGAAATTGTTGAACTCTATTTCAGTAGTCTTGATCTTTGATAATAATTGTATAATTATATAGCTTATATCACGTGACCATGTGAGTGTAAAAACCATGTGACTAACTCTCCCTTCATCCAGTGTATGGGTGGATGAGTAACAAAATAAAGACATGCATGAAAAAATAATAATAATAACAGGTCGGGAATATGGGAAAAATTCCTTATGTAAACTATGGACAATAGTTAATAGTGCTACTTTAATAATCATTCATCAACTGTAGCAAATGTACATCCTTTAAAAAAAAGTAGAATTACCAAAAAAGTGTTAACAATTGTCATAAATTTTCTACAGCAATACAAGTGTTGGGGTGGGGTTGTGTATGAGAATCCTGTATTTTAAGCATAATTTTTCTGTAAACCCACAGATTTAATAAAATAAAATGAATGAGGTGGCTCCTCTTCATGTTGATAGGGTAAAATATTCAAAATGTAATGCTAGATGAAAAAAAGTAAAGTGCAGAGTAACACGTATACAATGTGCTATTGCATTATAAAATAGAGCTATATAATTAAGTGTGTGTGTGTGTGTGTGTGTGTGTGTGTGTGTGTATAAAACCCTGTGGTAGGAAGAATAACAGCTCTCCAAAATTTCCACACCTTAATCTTCAGGAACTTTTAATAAATTGCCTCGCATAACAAAAAGAACTTTTCAGATATGATTAAGGTTGAGGATCTTGAGATGAGAATATTGTGATTAGACTGGGCAGTCTTGGAGAGTGCAAGATAAATTGCCCCAGTCTAATCGCATAGATACTTAAAAGGGGAGGGCCTTTCCTGACTATCTTCAGAGAACTGGACAGTTGGCAGCATGAGAAAGTCAAGAGCCACCACTGGTGAGTTTGAAGATGGCTGGAGGGCACCACAATCAAATGGATGCAGGCAGGTTCTAGAAGCTAAAAAGCAATGAATTCAATTCTGCTGCTCCAGAGCCTCAAGAAAGGAAAATAACCCTGTGGACAGCTTGATTTTTGCCCCATGAGACCTGTGTCAAATTTTTAATCTTCGTAACTGCAAGAGGATAAGTTCATTTTGCTTTAACTTTGCAGTGATCTGTTATAGCAGCAGTAGAAAATAAACAAACTTTATAAATATATTTATAATGTATTTGCTTTTATATGCAGAGATTACCTCTACAAATATATAAAATGTATTGTAAACATTAATTTCTCTGAAACAAGTATTGGGTGGTAGGGGAAGATAAGGATAGGTGATATTTTACTGTATATCTCTTTGTACCTTTTTGAATAATCTAAATTTATCTATTCCCAAAGTAAATATAAATACTTCAAAATATGTACAATAACTCTTCTCTCCTTCCCATTTTTTTAAGAGGACAGGCCATCTCATATTTGTGCAATAAGTCATTGTGTCCTTAAATAACTTTCGATGGGAAATATAATTGATTATTGACCAATCAGAGGATAGGGGTTTTTTGAGTTATGGGTTTTAAAATAAAGACTTCCTATGTTGGGTATTTTTTGTTTCTTTTTGGTATGCTGTATGGTGGGGGCCACATTTCATTCTTTTTCCATGTGAGTATCCTGTTATTACAGCACCATTTGTTGAGGGGAAATGTACAGGCCGGAAATTGAACCCAGGTCTCCCGTATGGCAAGTGAGAACTCTACCACTGAACTACGCTTGCGCTTTGTCTCTTATATTATTTTTACTTATATTTTCTTTTCACATTTCTTTTTCGATAGACTGCAAGATGATTTTCTATTATAAGAAATTTCCGAATGAGTTAATTCACTAACATCTCACCAGTCATGTAATATTTATCACTGTCCATCAGTGCTAGTAACTGAAGATTCAGAGGATGGAATTGCTATAGTCTTTAATGTCAAAAAGCACCCAGGGAGATAAATCCTTATCAAATGCTTCCATAAGATGAATTCTATGGGACAGCAGAAGTAGACTCAGAAGCAACACCTTGGCAGGGAAATCATGGCTTAGAATCATTCTGCTGGTAATCAAAACTTCTCCTTTATGAAAATTTGTAAAAGAAAAACAATAAAGATGCTTCCTCAAGATCCTTTTTCATCATCTGCTGTACAATTGTTGTGATAAATATACAATTCTATTATGACTACAAAGAAAACACTGACCCCTAGATAAGTGTAGTACCTACTGAGTGTCAAGAAAAAGTACATTTGCTCTATAGGATTCATCTTAATATCCAACAGGTCTTATCTCTCATTTTCAGATTCTTTGTCTACAGTTTAAATCAAAACGGAGAAAAACAAAGCAAGATAACAACAGTACTATATGATAAGTCAGACTATTCTATTATGAACATGTAGGTTTTATTTTTTCAAGTGTTATAATCAATGCTCATCCAGAAATACTATACATGAGTATTGCACGTTGAGTACACTGACTCAAATATTTTCTTACACTAAATCCATAAATTGGAAGATATGTAGACAACAAATGAAAAAAACACCAAAACTTCAGTTATACAAACAGCTTGATTCAAGATAGCCATGAAGGTTAATACTGAATTAACCATGAAAATATTGTCTCATTATAACTGAACAAATTTCAACAGCTTCATAATTAAGGTAGGTTGAGGATATTTATTGGTCCCAGTTGGGCATCTGGGTGGAGGAAGCAGTGAGATCTGTCTTGACCTATTCCCCAGGTCCAGACAGACTCATTCAAAGAGATCTGACATTTAACACAGTGAATTTGAAATTGAAAATGGCAACTTTAAGTTTTTATGAATTTTTGCATATTATGCTTCCATAGAAAAATAAGATCCAACGTTCTTAATTTTATGAAGAAGTAAAATTAGAACTTCTTTCCTTCTCTTTCTCCAATTTTTGGTTATTTCAGGAGAGAGTAGTTTTGGATTTGTACTACATAGATAAAAATCAATTAATCAGTCTGTGTGTGTGTGTGTATGTGTGTGTGTGTGTGTACAGCAATAGCCCCAAGGGACTTGAAAATACTTGTTTTCTGTTCCTTGTTTCAGTTTCTTGACAGCCTTTTAATGCACTCATTGGGCAGGAAGATTTATTTCTTAATTACAAATCTATATTATAAGTTCATATTCCCTTAAGCTGTTTGGATTTCTCTTCCTTAGATTTCGTCTGACTTTTGCTTATTAGATCAACACTGAATAAATGATTAAGTGATATAAAACTATTACATAGATATCCATTGGCAAAATATTCTTATAACCTCTACTGGGTGTGAAGCCCAGCGCTGAAACCTTAGATTGCAGGATGCTGGCAGGCTCAAAACGACACTGCAGCAAGTATGACTAGAGATGAGACCCTGCTTCCTCTAAGACTCGGTGTTGCTACTTATAAAGTAGCAAGAAGAAAACGTGAATGCTTATTAACCTCCTTCTATCTATTATTGATGTTGTGGGATTAGGAAGGGACTTTTTTTTTTTTTCTGTGAAATCAAGGGTCTATTTTTCTCTCGGTGACCACAGCGTCCCTAGAGTATGAGATCCTGTAAGAATAGAGGAAGCCCTTAATAAATTAAGGAGTAAAAGTTTAAAATTATCTATTTACTCCTTGGTCAGAATGCCTAAGGAAGTGATTTTTGAATGATTTTGAATCATATTTTTATGCCAACATGGAACATGCAGGCATGGGCTGCTTCGTCCATTTAAAATAGAGTGAACTTATCTATTGATTTAATGAGAAAATTATCCATTCTGTACTTTCTTATATACCAAAGGCTTTTTCACTGAAGGTCTATCAAGGGAGTACATTACTATGAGGAGTTGGGGGCAGCACAACCGCAGATGGAGGAAAGCCCGCTGCAATAAAGCAGAGGAGCCATCGTGTCTCAGACGAGGCTTATAGAAAGGCATTTTGAGACGTGGCAAAAGGGGTGAGCCACTGGGTGGCAAACACGTGTCCAGTAAACTATGGCCTTGATATCTCAAATCCATTTGCACTGCATATTATTTGACACTCTATTCAAAATCCAGGGACTGTGTTTTCTAGTAGGCTTGGATGAAAAAGAGGGAAAGCAAACAGAGTCACTATTACCATAATTACAGAGAGATCTGTTTGATCTACGCTTCATATGCCCATATGGCTGGCTATTCAATGGACTTCAGTAGTCAACACTGTCCTAATAGCCCTGTTAATTAGGCAGTAGAAGCATTCTCTCACTGTGACAACAGAGGTTTCAAACTCACTCAAATTAAATCAAGCTAATTTGGTTAAACGTTGAGATTCCAGATGACCCCCAAGGTACACTCTGGAAGGCAGAGGAGTCAGTGCCTTTGTGATTGGGATTTACTTTCTTTTTTATTTTCTCTTCTTTTGTTTCTTGAGCTGGCAAAATAGTTTCTGGCTTAGGTCTTTCTGTGAACTAAAAGCAATATGGATAGCTTTGTTCCTTGTCAAAGTTAGATCATTAGATATGTATAAGTACATATAGATACAAATGTGTATGCATGTCTTTATGTAAACTTATCAGTGTGGAAATTAGCTTGGCCTCTAAGCCCAATGCATTCTAAAAAGTGTAGCCCCTAAGTTTACAGAGCAACCTGAGGGTACAATACTTGATGTAATTTCTTTTCTCTCTTGAGGAAGTCTATTTTTTTTAATGCAGAATATCTGAACTAGAAGAAATTTTAGACGACAATTAATAAATACCTTCTATATGTATTCAGAAAGACCAAGACCTAAAGGGAAATTACCTATATGTAAGATGAAAAAGTGAGCTAGTGTCAGAACCAAGAGTTAAATACTTTACTCTTTCTGGAAAGCCAATCAATAACTTTTAAAATAATAATAACAGATTTATTGAGATATAGCTCACATATCATAAAATCCATCCCTTTAAAAGATACTATTCAGCAATATAACACTCTGTAGCAATTTCTGGAGCTCTGCTATCAATTTGCCAGTGCTTTTCTGATCTATACACTATATTTAATATCATCTGAGAACAAAGACCTGCAAGAGAAACTCTGATGGAAATGAGTTACTTAAATGTGAGTCCTTCTTGTATGACAATTCTTATGTTAAGTTCCTGTTTGTGCATTCAACAAATTCTTTTGAGCATCTACTATATGCCAGACACTGTTCTAGGCACTTGCCAAAAATCAATAAAGCAAACAAACAAAAATAGATTCCTGCCTTTGTGAAATGACTTTACACAAAAGGAAGAGGGACTATACAAGACATGTCAATTATATGACATTTTAGAAGAAACAAAGTGCCATAGGAAAAAATATAAATAGAAGAGAGAAAAGAAGATAGAATACGCAGATGAATGTGGATAGGTAGTAGGGAAAGCAAACTGGAATTTTGACTAGGAAGGTGAAGGTAGTCTTCATCGAGGAAGGGATAGTCTTTGTTTAAATGCTCATAATAATCCTTAAAATGCCTTTTAATATACTTCATTAACCTCTTTTTAAGATTAATTACATGAAATTATAGCACATATACTCAGAAAATGTGTGGGACGATGAATTTTCACAAAGTGAATATGCTTGCTAAAATTCCTCTTTTTTTCCCATGAAGAGACTGAGTAATGAGTACACAATGAGTTGAGTGGGTAATAAGGCTAAGACCATACCACTCACAACTTCCAGAGTCTGTACATGACCTCATGTGACTCAGGAACTTTAGCCCCTTCCTATGATTCAAATTCTCCAAAAAAGGACATACCCAAAAGCTGGACTTCTGACTTAGAAAGCCTTTTGGAAAAGAGGTGAATGGGACTAAATTTGAAGTAGTTGAACCATTAAAGTGAACAGAGATATATTAGCTACTGGAACAACAGTGCAGGGGAATTTAGAAGGAGTTTGCTGGGACATCATCTATAGAAATATAGAGGGTGTTGCTATGACTTTGAGTTACCACAGAGTGGCAGTGTCTTAGAGCTTAACTAAAGTCAGCAGTTGCATTAAAAAGTTCTCAAATCAGCCCTTTTTTAGAACCTGATAGGGATTTTCTTTCTTGCTTTTTTATTATTCCACAAACATAGGCACTTACATAGAAAAAAAACATTGTATGAAATTTACTTTTGTATGGAAATTCACAAACATAAATAGATAGGCTATATACAACAGTCTCTCTTGCATATGTAATAGATATTTATTTTAAGAAATAAAACACAATAATTGCATAATATTTGCAATTGAAGCTATCCCGTAGACTTTTTTCCTTTGGGTATGGCAGAGTAACTGGTGACAGATCAACAATCTCACCGGGAACAAATAAAAATAACAGATTTGAAAAAGAAATCTGTCTAAAGGCATTGGAGACACCCAAGATTTGAGCATTGAAGATTTACAAGAAATGGGAGACTAACAGGTGATATTGTGCATGCTTTTTTTGTGCATGCTTTTCCCATGGAGCATTTATTGAATCTTAGGTAGAAAGGTGTGAGGGTTGAAGAATCCTAGCAGGGTGCAAATGGTAAAAGGCATAGACCCACCTGAGATTTTATCAATACTGCAAGGCTGGGGAGACAGAAATTGGTGTTTGATCTTATCAAGGTAGCTAGCACTGGTATGGTCAGGAACCCAGAGAGAAAGGTGACTCAGAAAATGAGAGTAGACATTCTGCCCTAGATTATGCCTGGAGACATTTCTGGATTCTTAAACTGCATGAAACTAGAGGGTAAGGAGCCAAGTCAAGAGCAGTTGGAGTATTCAGTGGAGATTTTGATGGTCTCAGTGTTCTGGGAGGACAATCATTGGAGTTCAGGATCTGCCAGTGAAAAGTGATCCAAATAAATACCCCAACAATAGGACAAAGACACACTTTACAAAATATGAAACTCGGGTGGCCCATGGTGGCTCAGCAGGCATAGTTCTCACCTGCCATGCCAGAGACCTGGGTTTGGTTCGGGGTACCTGCCCAGGCAAAAAAAAAAAAGAAAAACTAAGCCTTGAAATATCCCAATTCCTCATTAGACCGTATTGATTTGCTCCTTTTACTACTTGCTAGAAGATAGTCAGAGGATAATTGAATTCTCTTTGATGGAAGAGAACATTACTTATAGCTTCTTTAGCATTTTAAACATGATATCTGGACATCAATGAAAACTTATGAGGCTTAAAAAAACAGGACCAAGAAAAGAATAAAAAAGATGGACCTTAGGTGGTTCAGATATTGGATTCAACATGTAAACCATAAAAATAAGCGTAATTCTTATACCAAAGAAAAGAAAATGTAAGATGGAGGATTTTACAAAAAAATGGGAGCCTTTAAAAATAAGGACTCAAAATTCTAGAACTAGGACCAAATGATAATTGAAATTAAGGAAAGAAGAAAAGAACAGTTATATTTCAGATTGAACCCAAATGAAGAGATGATTAGTGAGCTAGAAGAAAACCCATAGTATATATCTAGATGAAAGGTCATGGAGGTTAAACAAAAAAAAAAGGAAAACAAGCAAAACAGAAATGTGTAAGATACCTACGGTACATGGCAAAAAGGTCTAATATGTGTGTAGTTGTAAGCCTATAAGGGAAAGAAAAATATAACATATGCATTATTCCAAGATATAAAGGCCAATACATGTTCTAAGACTAAGTCTCAGAGAATATAAGCAGGAAAAATGTGAAAACAATCTTTAGTCATACCACACTCATGTTGCTGAAACTAAAGATGAAAAGTAAATCTGGAAAACAGTCAATGGTATGGGACAAGAGACGGAGGGAGAGAGAGAGCAATAGTAAGATTGGCATTTGACTTCTAAGTAGAAAAGACCTGGAATAACAAAAAGGCTGACATCTGACTTCTAATTAGAGAAGATGAAAGCTGTGATACAATGGAATGATGTATTTCAAGTGTGGAAGGAAAATAACCTGCAAACTAGAATTCTGTACAGGGAGAAAATGTCTTTCAAACATATAGGAAAAATAAAAACATTTCCCAACATGCAAAAACAGCATTTCTTGCCAGCAGAAAAACACTAACAAGAATATTAAGGAGAATTATTCCATCAGAAGGGGTGGGCAGATGGAAATGCAGAAGAATTCTCTTCACTGCATACTTACTATTACTTTCCATTTGGAGATGGAAAGAAATAGTAAGTATGCAGTCAAATCTAAATGAATATTGACTCTACTACTATTGTTAACAATTTTGTGAAGTTTAGAATTTGATTGCATGAAAACAATAACAAAAGATGAGGAAGTGTTTTATGAAGTTATCATGCTATAATGTTCTTTCATATATTAGAAATGATGAAAGCATTACTTTACAGAAGAAACTTTTAAGTTAAGGTGAATATGGTAAAGCAATTATAAAAATAATACTCAAATAGCAAATAGTGTCAACATCATCAGTGATGGTTTTATCAGTACACCAGTGCCATAACACTACATGCCAACAGGAACACCTAAAATTTTTAACAACTGGGAGATAACAAGTGTGCCAGTTTGAAGCTATTGTGTGTCCCAGAAAAGCCATGTTCTTTAATCCTGATTCAATATTATTTATGGTCGGGTTTTTTTATTAGGTTTTTCCATGGTGAAGTGAGCCACCCAGTTATGGCTGGGAACTTTTGATTGATGGTTTCCATGGACATGTGTCTCCATCCATTCATGGTGGGTCACTTACTGTAGTCCTTTAAGAGGAAACCACTTTGGAAACATCAGAGCTGACGCTGACAGAGACATCTGGAGATGCAGAAAGAAAATGCCCTCAGGGAAGCTGTTTGAATGGAGAAGCTAGGAGAGAAAGCTAGCAGACATCACCACGGGCCTCCAGCTGACAGAGAAAACCTGAATGTCATCTGCTCTTTCTTGAGTCAAGGTATTTTTCTCCAGATGCCTTAGTTCAGACATTTCCACGACCTTAACGTGTAACTGTAATGTGTAACTTAATAAATTACCTTTATAAAAGCCAACCCATTTCTGGTATATTGCATTTCTGGCAGCATTAACAAACCAGAACACCAAGTGTTGGTGAAGAGGTAAAACAAACAGAATTCTCATGCATTACAAATGGGTATAAATTGGTACAACTACTTCAGACACTCCTTGGTGAGATATATTGAAGTTAAATTATATATATGTCTTATATATATCCACTCCTAAGAATATAACCAACAGAAATGAGAATATACATGCACCAACAGAAATGAGAATATACATGCACCAAGAATTATTACAAAATTTACATAGCAACACCATTCACAAGAGCCTCAAACTGGAAACTTCTGTAATGCTCAACAGCATAGAATGAGTATACAAACAGATAGGAACACTATGCAGCAAAGAAAATAAAAACAACAACAAATCACTGTTCTCTACAATAATATAATATAATAATAATATAATAAACAAAATTGAGCAGAAACCAAAGTGAAAATCTTACATACTATACAAGCCCATGCATATCAAGCTCAAAATCAAGTCAAAATCACGTCTGGTGTTTGGAGTCAGAAAAGTGGTTATATCTGAAGATAAGTGGTAGGAACTGAGGTGTGAGGGTGGTGTGGAACATGATGAAGGCTGACAGAGTTCTAATTTTTGATAGGATAATATTTATACAGGCATGTTTCCCCTGTGAAAATCTCCCCTGTGAAAATTCCTCAAGTTGCACGCTTTCATTTATGCTTCACTAGTAAAAGTTTATGTTCTAGATGATAATATGATGTGAGTGGTGTCCTTTACCTGCTTATTTATTTATTATTAATAAATGCTGTTGAATAATGAAAAAGATGCAATATTAGGCTTACAGATTAGTGTTTATGAAATGTGAACCTTGAAAACACTTGCTGGATTTGGACATTGGCTCCTTCAATTATTATATTTGTGACCACAGGCAAAATATTTAACTTTCCTGAGCCTCAGTTCCACTGTAAAATTGGAATATAATAATTCCTTCCTCATAGGTTAGTTATTGAACTAAATGAAATGATCTTTGCCAAGGGCTTCATATACAGTAAGTGCTCTGTAAATATTGGTTGTTTTTAATTACTACAGAACATGGACTCCAATTCCAGTTTTACCAGTATATAAGTTCAATGACTTTCATTAAGTCATATTCTGAGCTCCTGTTTTAGTTTGCAAGCTGCTGGAAACAGAACACCTTTTAAAAAGTGAATTTATTAAGTTGCAAGTTTACAGTGCTAAGGTCATGAAAATGTCCAAATTAAGGTATCCCGAGAAAGATGCCTAACTCCAAAGAAAGGGCCAATAAAGATCAGGATTCATCTCTCTCAGCTGGGAGGACACATGGCGACATCTGCTAGCTTACTCTCCTCATTTCGTAAGGCTTCCCCAGAGGCATTCTACTTTTGCATTTCCAAAGGTCTCTGGCTGTGTGGGCTCTTTTGGTTCTTTCCAAAATTGTTCCCACTTAAAGACCTCCAGTAAACAACCCTGGTTGGAGACACATCTCCATGAAAACCATCTAATCAAAAGTTACCACCACAATTGGGTGGGTCCAAAGGTTCCACCTACCAATATTGAATGAGGATTAAAGGACCTGGCTTTTCTGGTATACATAATAGCTTCAAACTTGCACAGCTCCCATAACCTTATTAATTCAATAATAGTACCAACTCATCAAGTTTACAGAGCTTCTGAGGATTAATTTTCATGATATATAATAAAATGAATTATGATTTCTTAAGCTCTTAAAATGGAATATGTTTTGCTTTGAAGATCAGTAAAAATATAACAAAATTTTTAAAAGAGGAAATAATAAAGTTGCCTTCTGATAGTTCAGTAAATGATATACATAACTGTCAACTTTTTCTGATGATAGGGCCTGTGATAGCCAACAGATGAGAGTTTGGCAAAAGATACAAGGGAAATATGCATAGTAAATAAAAATTTATGGAAAAGGCTGGTATAACAGAAAAGATCACTGTGGAATATCAATACAGTTACACATTTGTATCTTACAAGTACTTGAAATAGCATCCAGAAAAAATAAACTAGGGATTTATTTCCGGTGTTAAGCTTTTATTCATTTGGGCATTTTTTCTTTAATTTTCAATTTTGATGATCTCACTTCAGGTCTCCATATATACTTGAATATAAAAATGTGGTAAATATATATATGTACACTTAAATTATTGAGAAAGAAGAGCTGAGTTTTCCATGGTTTTTGATTATGAAAAACATGTTTGGTTAGCCCTTTTATCACTCACCAGAGCACAAGATGCTACGATTAAAGAGAAATTGAGTTTTGTCCTACCACATACAAAGCCAATAGTTCTATGAACTCATTTAGTTAAACTGATGGCTCTTTGGCAAATTCTAACCTCCAGGGTAAATCCAATGCATGGCTTATGACATAGGACTTAAAATCATTCTGCTCATTCACTTCTGTTTTTTATAAAAAGCTGCAAAATTATAGGGATATGCAAAACTCCTCTGTAAATTGTTTCCCCCAGAAACATGGTACATTGCTTTTTAAATTCTAAACTCAATGTTCTCTTTCAAAATGAGGTTTGTTATAAACTCTAAACTGCAACTGAGATATAGAATGATAGAGTGTACATTCATACAGAATCTTCAAAATACACTTTATTTCAATTGGCCTGCATCATTATAGTGCCAAAGAGCTGAAATCCTACTACCAGCAAAACACTGGGCATTCAGATATAATTATGAAAGGCACAATCCCTGAGATTAGATAATAAAACACATAGTAAAATAAAGGCAATATAAGATATAAAAGTATAGTATGGTATTCTATTGTCAAATGAAGTGGGGATGATTTTGAACCCCCTGTAGGGTTCAAACGTGAACTACTGATACGTAGAACAAATGTAAACATCAAAGGCATTTCAGAGAATTTAATGCAGATAATTGATACTGTGACCTTAAACAACAGATTGTTTCCTTTACCTTCATCAACAATTAATTAGATGTTTAAAAATTATGAATGTAGTGGGCGGCTGCCGTGGCTCAGCAGGCAGATCTCCAACCTGCTGTGCTGGAGGTCTGGAGTTCGATCCCTGGTGCCTCCTGCCCATATGCAAATTAAAAAAAAAAATTACAAATGTAGTAAACATTTCTCCTTAAACAAGAAAATACAGAAATGTGTGACATATACATTATTTTCTCCTTATTACTCTCCTAAATAAATAACTGATGCTAATGTTAAGCTCTTCAGAATTTACTTATGCATAATTGTGTTTGTGTGTAAAATATATAGGATTTCTCCTAAGTAAAGGGATATTAATGCATTATTTTACACCTTGTTTGTATGATCCACAATATAGCTTCAATTATTGGGATGTAGAAATCTACAGCCTCTATTTTTATATGCTTAGCATTTCATTGGTTTGATATATTATAAGAGCTTATTGAATCCCCTATTGATTACCATACATATTTTAGTAATACATATTGGATGTTTATTTGGCTGTTGTGATTCCTATAGTTATTTCAATGTCAGCTATAAAAATGAATAATAAATCAGGAGTGAAGATAAATGTATTTCAATTTGTAAGTTAGGAGACATGGAGGAAGTATTTCCCTTCTTTGGGCTTCAAGAGTTTGATTTGTTTAATAGATATCTTTGTTGACATTGAGAGAAATTTGAGACAATCTATAAGTCAAAGGGTCAGAATATTCTTTTAATAAATATGCATTTCAAATAATTTATATTACTCATTTATTTGCAAGGCCCTTTTCTATACAAATGATTTGAGGATACGTAATAATATGCGCAATCGATTTAAATATATATAACAAATTAAAAAGTCAGAAATAGTGAATATAAAAATTAGAATGGAATGTAAAGCCCCCAGGGAAATCAGATTTCAAGAAAGCATTTCAGAGCATCCTGCACTAAGACACAAATTTGATTTTTAGTTTCCTGGATGCCAGAGTAACAAAGAAAACACATTCAACACGAAAGACCCCCAGAAAATTATAGGAGTTTGAAAATTTTTCAAACAGTAAAAAAATACAAACACTCAGATACACACGCACATGCACAAACACATCCACACACCACAACATTTAAATATTTCTCTAAGTTAGTAAGGATTTGACTTTTGCTCCTTCCTATTTGCCAGTTCTATGCATATGGCTTATTCATCTAAGTATACATACTTTTCAGCTGTATGCAAATTAAGTTCGGCAAAGACTGACATGAAAACTACCCTCTTCAAAGGAGAATCTTGGGTGGATTAAAGATAATGGAAAGTTTTCTGTAACCTTTGAGCACCCCAGACATGGATAAATGAGGAATTGAGATGGGAGTAGATCTAAAATTAGGAAAGTGTATCTCAGCTGATGATGATGAGTTGGAACAGGTGCCAGCTGGTTTGTGGGAGCACAACTTTCATCTGAGCAGCAGTTGCCCGAAGGAGCTGTGCCAGGAAATGCTAGGGTGTCTATCACCACTTACAGCATGAGGCCATTGGTGGCAAAAGCTCCTGCAAAATGGTTTCTAAAAGGGACATCACTGTCAAGAGATTGAGATGCTGTCTGTTGTAGGAATGGTTTTAGAATGAACATTTTTAAAGTAGTACAATTCTTCTTTAATTCAAATGTTGTAAAAAGCAACCAAAAGTTTAGACCTATTCCAAAACTGGGAAAGGTGTATGGTTACTATAGTTGGCACCTGACACAAAGACTTTACAAAAAACAGAGGAAAAAGAAAAAAATAAAAAAGAATAAAAGGTGTTTCTTAGATGAAATCCTAATGACCACAAGTTCCTCCTAGTTTGAAGCTACTTACTCGTTGCAGTTAAACCATATAAAGACAATATAATCATCATCATCATCATTATCATCATCATCATCATTAATAATCATCAAACAACAAGAAAAAAAAATAATTCATACTGGGTTTCCCAGAGCCAAGGCATCTTCTTTGTTGCCTGATGTGTGGGTGACTCAATAACCAGATCTCCATTCCAAGAATTAAGACTATTTCTTCAACATTTTACAACAGCATTAAAGATGGGGATGAATGATTATAAATAAAGCATATTTCTTTATCTCTTCTAGAAAACTAAGATGAAAATGAGTTATGAGGAAGATAAACAAAAAAGAATTTTCAGCACAAAAGATGAGAGTAGAGCTCAAGAAGTGAAAGAAAAATATAATTATGAAAAAACACAGAGAATATAAATACATTTCAGTTCACTTCCATTTTGTTTACTCTATAAAATATAC
This sequence comes from Myrmecophaga tridactyla, assembly GCA_004026745.1. Classification (NCBI taxonomy): domain Eukaryota; kingdom Metazoa; phylum Chordata; class Mammalia; order Pilosa; family Myrmecophagidae; genus Myrmecophaga; species Myrmecophaga tridactyla. The sequence continues at coordinate 5,186 of PVIY010006374.1, read as the reverse complement.
AGAAAACAGTTTCATTGAATTAAGAGATAATAATATTCTGTATGATATGATTCCAGAAATAATTTACAAAAACCAGAATGAGATGCTCCAGAAATAAAAAGATATTGAGGATGTAATTGTTTTAGTTAATGTATATATAAACATTTACAGGTAGCAGTGATTCTATACAAACTAAATTTAAAAATATGAAGGACATGTGAAAGGAAATATCTCAGTGTGAAAATAATCAGAGATACAAAGAGAAAGTGAATTATTATTGGTTTCATTTATTCAGGAAAATTAAATGAATGGAAGGATGGTTAATGACCAGTCACTATTCACACACAGTACTGTCACAGTGCTAAAGTAAAACTTGGATCTCCACTCTGAAACATCTCACAGAACATTAGGCAATATGACAGAAACAAGATTTCTAGGTGTATATTCTCAATAGAACTTGTAATTAGAGGAAGAAGAAATAATCTAAAATTAACTATACAAAGAATATCGGGTATCTACAAAGAAAAAAAAGGGATGTATCAAATTAAAAACCCTGAGAATAGGGTAGGTAACATGGATATAAAAAAATGTGCTAATCAAGAATGAAACTGATATCAGTAATTTTAACAATTTAATTTTATCTTGAATATTATTATAAAAAGGGGAACAATATATGTCATGGTCAGGTTCATATGTCAGCTTGACCAAGTGGTGATACTTGTTTGTCTTGTTGGGCAAGCGCTGGCCTGTCTGTTGTGATGAGGACATTTCATAGAATTAAATCATGACCATGTCAGCTGCATCCACAGCTGATTCCATTTGTAATCAGCCAAAGGGGAATGCCTTCTGCAATGAGTAATGCTTAATATGATCATTGGAAGCCTTTTAAGGAGGATTCAGAAGAGACAAGTTCTTCCTGTTTCTCCTGGCGAGCCTCTCCTGTGGAGTTCGTCCAGACCCTCCATCAGAATTGTTGGCTTCACAGCCTGCCCTGCGGCTTTTGGTCTCTGCCTTCCCACCGTCACGTGAGACACTTTTATAAATTTTATACTTGCGAGTGTTCCCTGTTGAAGAATCAGGTTTCTCTAGAGAACCCTAACTAATACAATATAATTGACAATTTTTGAAGAAACAGATGATTTAAAATAATAATAGTTGCCATCCAGTTCCTTTGCTCTTTTTTCAGAGTATAAAATATATGATAAATCTATGGGACTTTGGTGGGTCAGAGGCTTTTTAGTTCATCTTTCCAGGGTCACATCTTAAATTACATTAGTGTAGAATAGCAGCCTTAAGACATCATTTCAGGCAATTTAGCATCTGAGAAATGAAGATGATAATCTTGCCTCAAAAATGTCAGGAATTAGGTATTGGCTCTGTGGGAATGTGTTTATAGTCAAAAACATTTAGGGTTACTCTAAATCAGTGGGGGAAAAAAGTGAATTTAAACCAAATGTTAGGCCTTCCAAGATTCTCTCAAAAATATAAGTCATATTACAATTTTTATGGAAGAAAGGCCTTTTAATTACTTTCCACATTTGTTGCTGAGGTATCTGCATTCTGTTCAATAGGGAACATTTTATAATAGAAACACAATGTAAATAACTTAACTTCCGAGAATAATATTTTTAATTTCTGTATGACCTCATTGCACACAGATATCATTATATCTCTCTTGGAAATTAGAGTCTGAGTGATGGATCTTAGTCTCTCATGTGCCTTGTATCTGTGTGTTGGGCGGAGACAACAGTAAAAGGAAATTGAAGATATTGGTTAGTGTTCAATGGAAAAGGTGAACTCCATCTAGAACTTGGAATTGGCAAACAAAAAAATAAAATGGAGGGAAGAGAAAAGCATTCAAATGTGTAGAGAATTTCAGGGGGACCTTAAAGCTTTTGTTTGAAGAAATGAGAGAAAAATTTGGAAACATAGATGGGGCTAGATTTGTAAGTGCTTTAGACGTAAGTCATTGAAAATGGATTTTGTCAATTTTAGGTCAGTGTTTCCTAACAGTATATCCCTCTCCCAGTCCGGGTACACACATGCCGTATAATGTTGCCTGTTTGACCCACTTCTATGGGAAGATAATTGCATATATTTAAATGGGCTAAATATCATAAATATATTCTTTGGGTTTTTATATATTCACAAATATATTCATTAGTTTTCCCCTTCAATTCACTTTGACAAATTAAATAAAGTTGAGAATTACCCCTGTACTAAATTAAAAGCCATTGTAAATCACACCCTTCTTAAAAGTCTTTTCAAGCAAAATTGGCTTTGTTATTTGAAACGGGATGGGTAAATGAATGCCAAAGTGGTCCTAAATGACTGTTCAGTCATTTGTTTTCTCACATTGATAATTAAAAGCATCAGAAAGCAAATGATACGGCTTCTTAGGCAAAAGCTAAGGAGATCATTCTTTTCAGTTTGCCAAGGAAAATTCTGTTTTATGTCTATTTCCCTGGTGTAATAATAATAGTGACCTCTTCCCCTTCTCAAAATGTGCCAGGCTATAATTATATAGTCATCTTAGCAAAAGCTACCTTCATAATTGTTCAGGATATGGTGAACACAATCTTTAAAAAATTTAGTATAAAAAATATACATGCTTGAGTGTGGTGCAATGGTGGCTCAGTGGCAGAATTCTCACCTGGAGACCAGGGTTCGATACTAGGAGTCTGCCAATGCCAATGCCAAAAACAAAGCAAAACAAAAAGAAACACTGCATGCTTGGATATTTAGATAAATATCAAAACCCCAAAGAAGGGAATTGAATATATAATGACAGACGTAAGATTTAATTTAACAGGTTCGTTACAATTCATCTCCTCATTTTACTATTTGTTTTTGGAATGATCACTTTCATTTATTTGGCATATGATTCAACTTACACACATTTCTAGTATTTATATAAAGCATGTTATGCCTATATTGGCTGTGTCACAATTTAGCATGTATGGTCCGGAGCTCAAAGTTTACAGCAAGGAGTCAAAGCAGCAGTGTGCATCAGGGGACATTCCAAATCACAGGATCTAGGCGCTTTCCTGAGCCATGCCTCTGTCCCATGGGGATCTCTGATCCAGCCCAGATCATTAGGGCCCAAAAAACCTCCACCCTGGAAGGCATATGGTGTTTCTCAATTCTGTGGCTTCTTCCTTTGTGGCCTACCTGTGATCTCTGTGATGAACTCTAAACGTTCTCATGATGTCACAGTAGAGAACAGATGCTTTTTATTCATGTGGTCTAGGAACACTATTATAATTATAATAGAATTATTATGTAAAGTCTTTCTGGAAGGAAAATGTCAATATAGAAAATATAATTTAAAATTGATAATATCACTATTACTACACACGCAAAAAAACAACCATAAGAACCACAGCAACCAAGGAGAGAAAGAAGGAAGGAAGATGAGAGAGAGGGGTGAACAGAGAAGAAAGGCAATGAACGAATGACGATAAAGAGCAATAACCTTAAATGTGGCCAAACAGGGTAGTTATTGAATAGATTCATGCTAGTAAATCATTAAATCTCACATTTATAAATAGTGAATTCTACAGAAAAATGTGAATGATATAAATATCTTAGCATTTGCAAATGTAATAAGAAAAAATTCACATTTTCTATATATTGATAGTCCTTTTTGATAGTGAAAGTGTGGGCATTATGTTTTCTGTATAGTTCCTAAGAACATTCAAATTTTCTATAATGTACATTACCTTCACAGTCAGGAATTTTAAATATTATTTACAACATGAGTATTTTTTATAATGAAATTCTATAAGGAAGTGACATTTTATTGTTCCAGACATTTATCGTAAACCAACCTGCCATTTACAACTTAAATGTAGGGGAAATATTCCATCCTGTTGAGTTCAGTATGACTGAGTTCACTTGTGTGATATAAAATGCATTTTCTATTAGTTTGTGTGGCCATAAAGTCAATAAAAGGAACAGCAGTCTTCCCCATAGAATGCTCACCTACTGTAGTTTTCAGCTTATTATAAAGCAAAGAGTAACAAAATACTCATAGTAACAATGTATTTTTAATAGGTTCTCAAGCTGTCCTTTTCACAGAGTTGTGGCTGAATACAGATGAGGCTGCTGTGAGGTTTTTATATAGGTGGACAGGCTGAACAAAAACCAGGTAGGGAGACATTTATCTAACACAAATGCGTGAGCTTCTCAGGCATAAAGCCTACTGATTTACCACTGTGTTACTAGCTCTATTTTCCCTGACTATGGCTCAGATTTCATGGGTAAAATGCTTTCTGGAAAGCAATGCAAAAATTATCAAATGTAAGTGGTGAAAGAAAGGAGGCTATGTAAGTGGATTGATTAATTCACAAATAATCATTGCAGAGACAAATGATGAACATCATTATAGATTCAGATGCAGTAAGTCCCCATCAATTTAAACTTAATATTTAAATTTTAACATGTTACATATAGTTTAACATACAATTCTAAATGTATGTAACACATAGTTACATTTTAACATAGAGTTACAGTTGGAAAGCATGTTTCCTTCTCCTAAGGCTGGGTATAAGACTGAAAAGTCTCCTTTGACCCAGTCAAGCCCTTCAATTTCAAAGCTCATTCCAATAGTCTCTTTTACTTGAAGATGCCACAGCATTCCTCAATCCTTTAAAGAATGGACTCACCATGAAGCAAAAGGTTGCCAAGCAAAAATGTAAATGCCTATGACAATGGGGCAGTTAGCTAAACTAGGACAGGAGGGCTAGAGGTGGCATCATCAGCATGACAATGTAATACAGCCCCAGGGAAAATCCCCCCTCAGAATCAAATAAGAAAAGGACAAATTCTACTTGCTTGAAACTACAGAGTATGATAGACTCTGGAAAGGACTCCAAAAACACTGAATCAAAGAAAAAGGGGGAAAAACCCCACCAAAAACTGATAGGAGATTTGCATTCCATACCCCTTGCTGTCACTTGGTCCTGTGCACGTTAAGAGCTGCACAGAGGCAGCATTCCCTGTGACCCTCCTGCCAGGGATGCAGGCCATACAATTATTCACAGCAGCAAGATGAACCCCACATATATCAAGGCACAGGAGATTCAGGGCAGAACATAAGCAACTGAGGAATGGCACATACAAAAGAATCCCTAGGAAAAAATAAAATGAGACCATATATGCAAAAGTGCTTCCAGGAAAAGAAGAAAAGAGAGAGAGAGAGAGAG
>PVIY010006373.1:49184-88203 GCA_004026745.1 Myrmecophaga tridactyla | reverse complement strand
GAAAGAGTAATTGATATGGAGGACAGGATAACTGACTTCGAAGACTCAAAATAGCAAATGGCAAAAAAGATGGAAAAAACTGAATGAGAACTCAGGGAAATGATAGACGAAACAAAGCATACAAATATAAGAATCATTGGTGTCCCAAAAGGAGAAGAGAGGAGTACAGGGCTAGGAGGAGTAGTTGAGGATATAATGGGGAAAAACTTCCCAACCCTCATAAAAGACACTAATACACAAGTCAAAGAAGCCCAACAAACTCCAAACAGAATAAATCCAAATAGGCCTTCCCCAAGACACATACTAATCAGTCTGTCAAATGTTGAAGAAAAGCAGAAAATCTTGAAAGCGGCAAAAGTAAAACAATCTACTACATACAAGGGAAACCAAATAAGACTGAGTTCAGACTACTCAACCAGCACCCTGGAGGCAAGAAGGCAGTGGTATGATATATTCAAGATCCTGAAAGAGAAAGACTTCCAGCCAAGAATTCTGTACCCAGCCAAATTGTCCTTCAAAACTGAAGGAGAGATTAAGAAGACAGAGAACTCCTGAAAGAATTTGTCAACAAGAGACCAGCCCTACAAGAAATACTAAAAGAAATTCAGCCAGCTGAAAAAATAGACAGGAGGGAGGGCTGCAGGAGGGCACAGAATTGAAGAGTACCACTAAGGGAAATTTAAAAAATACAAAAAGAAAGAGGGAAAAGAATACATAGATCAGACAAACAAAATAAAAAATATAAGATGGTGGATTCAAGACATGCCTTTTCAGTAATAACTTTGAATGTTAACAGACTAAACTTACCAGTGAAAAGATTGGCAGAATGGATTAAGAAACACAATCAAGCCATATGCTACTTACAAGAGACTCATCTTAGACACAAGGATACAAATAGATTGAAAGTGAAAGGATTGAAAAAGACTTTCCACACAAGTTATAACCAAAAGAAAGCAGGAGTAGTTATACTAATATCGGACCAAATAGACTTTAAATGTAAAGACATTATAAGAGACAAAGAAGGGCATTACATACTAATTAAAGGGTCGATTTACCAAGAAGATATAACAACCATACATGTTTATGCTTCCAATCAAGGAGCTCCAAAGTACATGAGGCAGATGTTGGCAAAACTGAAGGGAATGATAAATGTTTCAACAATAGAAGTAGGAGGCTTCCATACACCACTCTCTTCTATAGATAGAACAACCAGGCAGAAGTGCAACAAAGAAATAGAAAGTTAAATAACTTGATAAATGAATTAGACCTAACAGACATATATAGGTCATTGCACCCCAAAACACAAGGACATTCATTCTTCTCTAGGGCTCATGGAACATTCTCTGGGATAGGGGCACAAAACAGGTCCCAATTTATAAATTTTAAAAACACTGAAATTATTCAAAGCACTTTCTCTGATCACAATGGGGTGAAGCTGGATCTCAATAACCACCAAAGAACAATAATATTCGCAAATATATGGAGATTAAATAACACACTGTTAAACAACCAGTAAAGAAGAAATTGCTGGAGAAATCATAGCTATCTGGAGATGAATAAAAATGAGAATACAACTTATCAGTATTATCGGATGCGGCAAAGGCTGTGCTGAGAGGGAAATTTAATGCCCTAAATGCCTATATTAAAAAATAAGAAAGAGAAAAAATCAAGGACTTAACAACACAGCTGGAGAAACTTGAGAAAGAACAGCAAACTAACCCCAAAGCAAACAGAAGAGAAATGACAAAAACTAAAGAAGAAATAAATGAATGGGAGAACAAAAGAACAATGAGAAAGAATTGATAAAACCAAAAGTTGGTTCTTTGAGAAAATCAATTAAATTGATAAGACATTAGCAAGACTGATAAAGAAAAGAAGAGAGAGGATGAAAATAAACAAAATCAGAAATGAGAAGGGGTGCATTACCACAGACCCTGAAGAAATTTAAAAAAAATCATACGAGAATACCATGAACAACTATAAGCCAACAAACTAGACAACTTAGATGAAATGGACAAATTCCTGGAGACACACAAACAAGCTATATTGACTCAGGAAGAAATAGAAGATCTCAACAAACTAATCACAAGGAAAAAGATTCAATCAGTCATCAAAAATCTTTCTACAAAGAAAAGCCCAGGGCCAGATGGCTTCACAGGGGAATTTTATCAAACATTCCAAAAAGAACTAATACCAATCCTGCTCTAACTTTTTCAAAAATTTGAGGAAAAAGGGACTCTACCTAACTAATTTATGAAGCTATTATCATTTTAATTCCAAAACTGGGTAAAGATGCTTTAAGAAAAGAAAACTACAGGCCTAAAGAACATAGGTGTAAAAAATTCTCAGTGAAATATTAGCAAATCAAATCCAACAATACATTAAAAGAATTATATACCATGACCAAGTGGAGTTTATACCAGGGATGCAAGGATGGTTCAACACAAGAAAATCAATTAATGTAATACAGCACATTAACAAATTGAAAAGAAAATAAATATCACGCAGTCATCTCAGTTGATTCTGAAAGAGCATTCAACAAAATTCAGCACCCTTTTCTGATAAAAACACTAAAAAAGATAGGAATCAAAGATAACTAACTCAATATGATAAAGGGAATATATGAAAAACTGATAGCCAGCATTGTACTCAATGAACAGGGACTGAAAGCTTTCCCCCTAAGATAAGGAACAAAACAAGGAGGCACACTGTAACCACTATTATTCAACATTGTGCTAGAAGTTCTAGCTAGAGCAACCAGGCAGGACAAAGGAGTAAAAGGCATCCAAGTTTGAAAGGAAGAAGTAAAACTCTCATTATTTGCAGATGATATGATACTATAGTTAGAAGATCCTGAGAAATCTACAGCAAAGTTATTTGAGCTAATAAACAAATTCAGCAAGGTGGCAGGATATAAAATTAATGTGCAAAAATCAGTAACATTTCTGTACACAAGCAATGACCTAGCTGAGGAATCAGATAAGGAAAAAATTCCATTCAAAATAGCAATTAAGGCGGGCAAGGATGCTCGCCTACCATGCCAGAGGACCCAGGTTCGATTCCCGGTGCCTGCCCATGTGAAAAAAAAAAAGCAATTAAAAGAATCAAGTACTTAGGAATGAACTTAACTAGGGACGTAAAGGACTTGTACACAGAAAACTACATAACATTGCTAAAAGAAATCAAAGGAGATCTAAATAGGTGGAAAGACATTCCCTGCTCATGGATAGGAAGGCTAAATATAATTAAGATGTCAGTTCTCCCCAAATTGATGTACAGATTCAATGCAGTACCAATCAAAATTCCAACAACTGACTTTGAAGATTTGGAAAAGCTGACTACCAAATTCATCTGGAAGGGAAAGAGATCCCAAATAACTAAAAACATCCTAAAAAAGAAGAATGAAGTGGGAGGATTAACACTCCCTGACTTTAAAACCTATTACAAAGCCACAGTGATCAAAACAGCATGGTACTGGTACAAAGACAAAAGCATTGACCAATAGAACTGAATCAAGAGTGGAGAAATAGACTACCAAATCTATGGTCAATGGATTTTTGACAACATCCCCAGATCCTCTGAACTGGGACAAAATAGTCTTTTCAGTAATTGGGCATAGAAGAACTGGATATCAATAACCAAAGGAATCAAAGAGGACCCCTATCTTACACACTATACAAAAATTAACTCAAAGTGGATCAAATACCTAAATACAAGAACTAGCACCATAAAGCTTTAGACAAAAATGTAAGGAAAGATCTTCAAGACCTAGTAATAGGAGGTAGCTTCCTAAACTTTACACCTGAAGCACAAACAACAAAAGGAAAAATAGATAAATGGAAACCCCTCAAAGTCAAATGCCTCTGCACCTCAAAAGACTTTGTCAAAAAGGTGAAGAGGCAGCCAACTCAATGGGAGAAAATATTTGGAAATCACATATTGGACAAAGATTTGATTTCCTGTATCTACAAAGAGATCATACAACTCAACAACAAAAGAAGAAACAATGCAAATTATAAAATGGGCTAAAAATATGAATAGGCATTTTCTGAAAAGCAAATACAGGTGGCTCAAAAGCACATAAAGAGATAATCGTTTTCATTGGCTATAACAGAAATGCAGATCAAGACTACAATGAGATACCACCTCACACGTATACGAATGGCTGCTGTTAAACAAACAGGAAATTATAAATGTTGGAGAGGATGTGGAGAAACTGGGACGCTTATGCACTACTGGTGGGAATGTATAATGGTATAGCCACTATGGAAGACTGTTTGGCAGTTCCTTAGGAAACTAAATGCTGAGTTGCCCTATGACAGCAATAGTACTACTTTGTATATTCCCAGAAGAGCTGAAAGCAAAGACACAGACATTTGCACACCGATGTTCACAGCAGCATTATTCACAATCGCCAAAATATGGAAACAAACCAAATGCCCATCAACAGAGGAGTGGATCAACAAAATGTGGTATACACATACAATGGAACATTATGTAGCAGTAAGACAAAATGATGTCCCAAAACACATGACAAGATGAATGAGCCTTGAGAACATAATGCTGAGTGAAATTAGTCTGACACAAAAGGATAGATACTGTATGATTCCACTTTTATGACCATGGTTAAGGTATAATCAGAGGCTTATAATACAGAATATAGGGGACTAATAGATACATAGAAACTAGAGATGGGTGAACGGTTAGCTAATAAGATTGGACTCCAATGTAAGGGAAGGAAAGTGGTTCTCTACTGGGTCTATAAGTAATATTACCATGTTGAAGATGAACAAGATTGAAAGGGGTTGTATAGACCTACGTGTCCCACTGATTAACACTATAAATATGAATTAGTTCTCAGAAGAATTACTTCAAAGATATGATTCTTGTACGAAGAGTGTTTAAGTCCAGGGTACAGGGAAAAACCTACTATGAGCTATGTTCAAAAGGAAACCATCCGCATTACCACAGCAACAGCAGAGGGGTAAGGGACAAGAGTTAAGAGAAGGTTTAGATTTCCTATTTAGCGAAGGTGTGTTTATTGGTTTTCTTTCTCTTGGGAATAATGAAATTATCTAAAATTGAGAATGTTAATAGACTGTGGACTTTGGACCCTCTACATGATGCCCGATCAATACAGTTGATTGAAGGATGCACTGACAGAGAAGTATTGTGGCGAACAATGGTGTATACTTATGAACAAAGGCTGTGCTGCTACAAAAAGGAAGGAAGTCAGTGAGGCATGCAACGATGTGAATGAACATGTGGGACATTTGTTGAGACAAAATAAGTCAGAAACAAAAGAACAAGAATGGTATGGTCACTTTTAGCAAATGCTCATAAGAAAACAGGGGCCTAGATTGTAAGCTCTTTGAGCAGACACACTAAGTCCGGAGTGGTGATTATTATTTCTGGATTTTGAGAGGCTGTCTTCCATAGGTAACCTGATATTTAAAGATAAGAACAAAGCCGAACAGTTTGGGGTTAAAGTAATTCAAAACATAGGGGTAAGGAAGACAGTGTCTATATTTTAAAACCACACATACTCCTTGAGACCAATGGAAGAAAGGTTTATTTAGTCTGGAACTGAAATTTTCTGTAGTGCATAATCTAATTCAACCTATCTGTATAGCTCATTTGAACAATTGAAACACAGGGAGCTCAGAATAAGAAAGAGGTCCTTTAAATCCTCTGTAGATTATTGTAATGCCTGGATACATCCTTGAGTATATTAAGCAGATAATCAAAAAGTATTGGCAACATCAATGGGAGAAAGAATATGGAATTATTAAAACTTAGGTATCTCCAAATCAATAGGCCATGCCCTCAATCATGAGGCTTACTCTTGTGAAGCTTATGTAGGTAGCATAGAAGCTTAGACTACCTATAACCATGCCTAAGAGTTGCTTCTGGAGGACCTCTGTTGTTGCTCAGATGTGGCCTCACTGTCTCTAAGCCCAACTCTGCAAGTGAAATCATTGCCCTCCCCCCTACGTGGGACATGACATGCAGGGTGAAAGTCTCCCTGGTGACATGGGAGAGGACTCCCAGGGATGAATCCAGACCTGGCACCATGGGATCAACAATTTCATCCTGACCAAAACGGGGAAAAGAAGTGTAATTAATAAAGTAGCAGTGGCAGAGGGAGTTCAAACAGAGTCGAGAGGCTACTCTGGAGGTTGCTCTTACACAAGCTTCAGTTAGACCTTGCTACCTTCCATAACCTGCCAACCCCCAACCAGCACCATTCCAGCCAATCCTAAAGAACACCTAAGGCAATATATAAGTTTCCACAAGGGTTCCATGCACTAGAGTAACTTTCCAGAAGTCTACAACCTCCAGATGGGTCCCTGGTCCAGATAAGTACTGAAACCTAGCCCAGCCTCTCCAGAACATTAGATAGTTCTATCTTCCTACCCCATATTAGTGACAAATCTTTCCAATATGAAAAATTTAGAATTGACATAGCCCAAACACCCCTAAAGAGAGGGATGGAAAAGTCAAACATGATAGTGTAGTTATACATAGAAGATAGGATTTAACAAAAATATGAATGCTGAATCATTAAATTGATATCTTTTAGTCTCCAGTATTTTAGAGCAGCTAGAAGTAAAAACCTAAAATTGTGGAATTGTTAGCCATGTCAAACTCTGAAATATGTTCTACAACTAAAAATATATATATATATTGGTTACATGAACAAGTAAGTGAGTGGAAATGGTACTATCACATTTTACCATTACTACCACATTTCACCATTCTCATTTCAGTAACACATATACTCATAATCCCTTCTTTTAAGGCTCTGTTCAGAAACTCGAGTTAGTGATTACTTGGTCTCTAAAACTTAGGAGCACTATTTCCTAACCTGTACGTAAATGAGTAGCTAATGATCTTCCAAACTCACTGACAGCCGCTCCCCCTTGGTGACAGGCCTCTGCAGGGCCCAGAAGTGACAGAGAGGGAGAGATTTTCTTTCTCCTTATGCCCTATCCCTTCCTCATTTTAAGCTCTGCTTGATACTTCAGGCTCCTCCAGGGTTTGGAGACAGTGAACGCATGGGAAGGGAGACGTCTTCATTTTCTGGGGCTGCTGTAACCAACCTGGCTTAAAACAACAGAAAATCATTCTCTGATGCTTCTGGAAGCTAGAAGTCTGAAATCAAGGTGTCAGCAGGGCCAAGTTCCTTCAGAAGACTGTAGGGGAGAATCCTTCCTTGCCTATTCTAGCCTCTGGCACTCCTTGGCTTGTAGATTTCTCAGTCCTTCTGAGCCTCCAGCCTCCGTGGCCTTCTCCCTGTTGTCTGTTTCTGTTTCCAAATTTCCCTCTTCTCATACGAATGCCAGTCATGTGCCTTCCTCTTAACTAATCACATCTTCAAAGACCCTGTTTCCAAATAAGGTCACATTCGGAGGACCAAAAGTTAGGACTTTAACATATCTTTTGGGGGGATATAATTCAACCATAAAAGAAGGTGAAAAGGTATAAGAAACTTGGGTCTAACTGTCCAATTCCCAGTCACAGAAGGCATCCACAAGCTGATTCTTTCATAGGGAGAATCAGTGGGTCCTTCTGAGATCATCCCATAGGGACCTCTTCCCTGCACCATCCCTGATGCAGGCTGTATACTCTGCAGGGACCTCTTACTACCTGCCTCAGTTCCTACCCCACCCCCACCCCCACCCCCAGCACCCCAGCCGGCAAATCCCCAGGGCTGGGCTGGTAGAGAGAGCACTCTTAGGTGCCTCCTTAAGAAAACTCTGGGCCTGCAGGCACTAATATTCCCCATCTCACTAAACAGTGGAAAGAAGGTGAAAAGGCAGCATGGCTGCCACCTCTCTCCTCACTCTGCCATCCCAAGTATCTTCCACCAGCTTCCCAGGTTCAGGACTCTTCAAGGCAAAATCAGACACCGGTTTCTGGGGTAACGTCATTTTCTCTCAAAAGCTCTTTACCACATGGGCCCCTCCCACCCCCCCCCAACCCACTACCCTCCGTGGCTCTCCTGAGCCAGGAGGTCTGAGAATTGGCAGCTCAGCTTGCCTCCAGCTGCGGAGGAAATGCCAGCCCACCCTTGTCAGGGCTGGTCAACCTCTACTCTTAAATCCCTCCCTCACCAAACCTGGGGAGGGGACAGCACTCTGCAACCCACACAAGGAAGGCAAGAGAAAAATCAAAGCACTTAAATGCCTAACGATTCAAAAAAAAATCGAAGATTTGTAAGAATCTTTAGGCATTTAAGTGCTTTGATTTTTCAAACTTCTTCAAACTTCCAGGCTTCTCTTTTATAAGCTGCTGGGGGGTGGGAGAAGGCATTGGGCTGGCTTTGCTATCCTTTAGTCAGCTCTGTGGGTACGTGTCTTTATCATCTCTTACCTTCCGCGGTGGGGCCTATGCCATTTCCCATTGCTGCTATAATAAATTACCACGAGTGTAGTAGCCTAACACAACACAGTACTCACAGTATTGGAGGTCAGAAGTCTGAAACGGATCTCACTGGGCTGAAATCAAGGAATCAACAGGGCGGCATTCCTTCCGGTGGCTCTCAGGGAAAATCCATTCCTTGCCTTTTCCAGTTTTGAGGAACTGTCTCTTTGGCTGGTGGCTGCATCCCTCCAATTTCTGCTTCTGTTGTTACATCTACTCTGACTCTGACCTCTTTCTGCCCTACTTGTGGTTACAATGGGTCCACCCAGAAAATCCAGCATAGTCTCCCCATCCCTTAATTTAATCATATTTTCAAAGTCCTTTTGCCACGTAAGAAAACAAGTTCACAGGTTCCATAAATTCCAAGGCTGACATCTTAGAGGGAGAGGGGAACCATTATTTTACACACTACAAGATGGTTTGGCTGAAATAACAATTAAAAAAAATTCAAGGAATGACCCATTCCACATCTTATCACTATAACAACCAGATCATTTCCACTATGGCAGTCTCATCTGGCAATTGCTTATGGTTTGTGTACTAACCCATTTACTCTATTTCCCATACTGAATTGTGGGGCATTCCCTACACCTGTACACCCAGTGTTCATAGCATATGACAAAAAATAAATGTGGAATTGGCTAAAATAAAAATATAAAGAGAAACCCTGAGAAACACCAACATTTAAGAGAGGGATCAAGAAAGAGAAGAACTTGAGGTGGAAATTAAGTATCAGAATGAGGGGTGGCAACCCAGAATGTGATACCAAAGGAGCAGAAAATGTAAAAGAAGGAGCTGACCAGCAGTGGCACAAGCTGCAGAGAGGAGGAATAGAACCAGGACTGAATTGGGGAATTAAAAGGACAGGGTGAGCATATGCAAGATCAATTTCAGTAAAGCTACAGGGCAGAGGTAAAAATGCATCAGACTGAAGAAATATCTGGAGGAGAGGAAATGCAGCTGCTCATTCAGGAAATCTGGCAGCATCTGGAGAAATATGGAAAGAGAAAAATGGAAGAATAGTTTGAGGATCCAGAGAAGGTTATTTGTGGAATGTTCTTTGTTCATTTTTTATTAAAGGTGTTTTCAGCCTTAGGAGGTCTTTACTTACTTGTAGGTCTAGAGGGAAATGAGTAAGAGAAGATCAAAGAGACAAGAGTGGCCCACTGGCAGAGCAAGTATCCTGAGGAGTCAAGGAGGGGCAGAGCTAGAGGATGCATGCAGGGATTCACCATGACAGGAGAGGAGTCTTCTCCTCCTAAGGAAGACTGAAAGAGGGAAGGGTGAATGTGAATAAGGGCAATCTAGGTTCTGAGGGGGCTCTGTGTCCCTTTTCTAGAACATTCTCAAGGATGTCCAGGACACCCGTCATGGCTGGTGGGTTGCTCTCTACAAGCCCATGCACTCTGCCTCCCTGAGTTGTATGTTGACCAAAAATCAGTTGTGTTTTCCCCCAAACTTGTTTCTGCGTGTTGTATTTCTAAATGTAATTATGAAGTTTAATTAAATATTATGGAAATCAATGAAATGTGTCTGAAAATAGTTGCTTTTTCTACAAAAATGGTGTTGCTTCATCAAATATACAAATATGTTTGTATAAATATGTCACTCCAAAAGCGCTGTTGTTTATTAGGTGTGAGTGATACAGTTACAAAAGACGGTGGAAGGTCTTTACAAATCCAGAGGGATTCTGCACCCGTGTTTCTTCACAAAGCACCCGTAAATTTTCATTCCACTTTTAAGGAAACTAAGCGGGAACCATGGGCAATAAGTTATGTGTGGTTTGTGTAAGTATGACAATTAGAACTTTTGATCAGTCAGACACACTCAACGAAAAGAATATGGCCCTATAAGTGTACATTTTTTATATTTTAAGAAAAGGCATTTGAGATATTATGATTTTTTTTTTGTATGCTGTATGGTGGGGGTCACATTTCATTATTTTTCCATGTGATTATCTCATTATTGCAGCACCATTTGTTGATTCTTTTTCCCCCTTGGGAAGTGCATGCGCTGGGAATCGAACCTGGATCTCCCACATGGCAGGCGAGAATTCTACCATTGATCTATCCTTGCACTACCCTATTCATTTTTTTTAAGTGTAAATAAAGGTCAATATTAATTTAATATCTTAGCAAACAGTACAATCACACAGAACCATAAGTGGTAAGCTGCCTGGCAATATTCTCTAATCATTAAGAGTGTAACATAAGATTTTGATGATCATCAAACCAAGGATATTTTTGAGAGATGTTTCATTTTAAAAATATCAAATTTCATAGGACACAGACATTTTGGGGTATTTAAATCAAATTTCCAATCAACACAAAGGCACATTACTAAGTACAAAATGACATAACAGTGAACAATGCTAAAGTAAAATTCAGAATTGAAAAAAACTCAATATGTGTGAATAGTAAATGTTAAGCCTCAGCTTGGTCTACATGGTATTAGTCCTGATAGTTTAGTGTGCATTGGGAAAAAAATAAGTAAACAGAAGAGTATCCATAAAAGAAAAAGTTCTAGGAAGGAGGCTCGGTTTCAAACCAAAAGGCTTTATGTCTCATGAATGGTGGTAGATGGTAACAGAAAGCTAAGGCAGTAAGATCTGAGTGCTGACCTAATCAAGTTTTTTGGTTATCCTCATGACT
The DNA here is from genome assembly GCA_004026745.1 of Myrmecophaga tridactyla. Lineage (NCBI taxonomy): Eukaryota > Metazoa > Chordata > Mammalia > Pilosa > Myrmecophagidae > Myrmecophaga > Myrmecophaga tridactyla. Next base: position 77,125 of record PVIY010006373.1, on the reverse strand, counting down.
CATGGTACTTTACTCAACCCCATTCTTGATTAAAGAAATTTGCAGTACTCTATTTACTGTATTATATTGTATATCTTTACAATTCACTTTTACTATTTGAACAAATTTCAAATGTTCAAGATTGCACATAGTAGCCAATTCATTTTTAATGACTGCTTATTGTAACCAACTTTTTAAATTAGTGAAAAATTTCCCACTCCTATTATATCAGTTAATACCCATTCCTATTGTGTCAGGTAGATGATTAACTGGCAAAGTGAAATGTTTAGCTGACCACTGTTTTGCTTGGAGTGGGAAATAAGAGCCCATGCTGAGAGTGGGAGGGTACAACAGGATAGAGGACCGTGTCGAGAGACGTGAGCAGTGAAGATTTCAAAATGCTGGTACGAGAAATAAAAAGGAAACCAAACAGCCGTAGATAATTCTAATCGCAGTTATGATTGTGTACTATTGTGTGTCGAGCATTGTACATCATCAATAACCTAAAAAAAAAAGTCTACATAGTAATTTTTTCATCTCTTATCGCTCTGCACCATTTACCAAGGTAATCACTAGCCACCTCTACCTACTGAACCCTTGAAATGGGACAATTCAGAATTGACATGTGCCATGTACAAACTGAATTTCAAAGATTTAATGCTAGAAAAAAGAATGTAAAATATCTCAATCTTTTATTGATTACATGTTGAAAGAAGATTTTTGATATAGTGTGTTAAATAAGACATGGTTATAAGATTAATTTCACTTGTTAAATGAGAAATGTTTTTCAATGTGACAACGAGAGCACTGAAAACGACATATGAGGTTTGCCTTGCACTTCCCAGGGACACTGCTAGTCTAGGCAAAGAGGCTGAAGCTTGGGAATATCAGGCAGTCATCAGGAGAGCCAGCCAGGATTTGAACCAAATCAGCCTGACACCAAAGCCTGTGCTCCTTCTGCTGTGCAATGGTGCTTCTTGAGAACCAGAAAACAACAAAAAAAGAGATGCTAACAATCCAGAGGTAATGGGAAACCAAAAACTGAAGAAGTGCCATTCTGCAGAATCATGCAAGTGTCTTTGTGAGCAGTCAGCAGCCCAGGAGCAGAGAAGAGGGAAGCAGGTATTTGTATCCAACCATGTTTGGGGTTTGGCAGGTTGGCTCCAGCATAGTTTCTAGAATATTTCCCGTTAGAAAATCAGCCCTCTGTCTGTATTAATCAGAGTCTAATTAAGAAAACAGAAACCACCTAAATACTTAAAACCAAGAAAATTGAATACAGGAACTTAATGGAATTTGCTGTGAACCCAGACAAGGGATGGTGAGAAACTCCAGAGATGAGCTGTAGGAAGCTATGCCCAACTCTGAACTGGAAGGAAAAAGAAGAGAGGCAGAACCACCAGAGCTAGGGGCCACATACCTGGTGGAGTTAGGACCTTGGCAGGCCTGTGTGTGCTCGGGGGTGGGGGGCAAGGACAACTTGAGCACCAGAGAGAAGTCACAGCTGTTGTTGAATATGCCACCCAATGAAGAGAAAGACTGCCGAAATACTCTAACCCCTCCCTTGCCCCTCAAATCTCCTGCTAGTGCCGCCCACTTGCAGAACCCAGCCGGAAACCAGTGGACAAGGGAGGCTGGAGACACACCTTGTGTCCCAAACCAAGCAGGGGAAGGCCAAGGAATGGTTCTGAAGGCCATTCATGTGACCAAGAACCGGTACAGTCCCAACTTCGCTCCCCCAAATTAGTGTTATCCCTAAACGGCTAGGAGAGTTGGACAGACCACATCATCAGCTTACTGACAATATTACTCTTTACACATGACCATCTTTAAAATTTCTCATCCTTTGTGCTTCTTGGTACGGTATAGCATCCAACAGGAAGTGAGCGGAGTAGCTTTTTGTTTTAGATACACATGTCTCTTGCACTTCAGGTTTTCACAAGTCTTCATGTATCATAAGAAAATGATAAATGAGTTATTTGTATAAATTCTTCTTACTAAGTGTTGGTGCTGCTTTTCATTCCAAAATTCCAAGAGTTAGCCATTTCTTCAAAATTATAATAATTCAGGAAAAAAAGTGGATGTTCTATCTGCTTCTCTGCCACCAGCATCTTGGGGAAAACCAGAGAATCAGAGTTATCCTACCTGCCTTCCTGTCTGCTCTCCTACCAGCAAGCCTATTCTGGTTTCAGCCTTTCAGACAAACAGACACATGCAGAGTGACCCTTTAAAAGCCATACCTTTTCCCCCAAATGTCTGGATTTTATCTTGTTTTCTCTCTCTGGACCAATAGATGGTGAAATTTAGCACTAATTAGTACCCCCTTTCTATCTACAATCCTGTTAACAGTAAACAGACACTTGCAGAGAACAAAGCAGTTGATCTGGCTAATCTCTGCCACAGAGTACTGACTACAGAATTATTACATACACACACAAGGATGCTACTGAACCAGAAATGCTTCAGGGGCTGTGTCATAAAATATTGCTGCTACAAATACGACCATCGCCCAAAGCAGCAGTCCCTACAGGCTGTTGTCCACATGTGTTCTGTCTGTCAGAAAGCTTTGCGTCTGCCACACAAAGGTGAATTTGAAATTGGCTGGGAAAGTATACTTGAGCTACCTGGAGGTTGGGGTTTAGAGTTTGCAGTGTGCCAAGATGTTACATCAGGACAGCACTCTCAAAAGAATCAAAGTGACTCTTAAAATCTTATTTTCTAATTCACCCTGGTAATTCAGATACTATCATTATCATCTGTTTAGATTGCTGTGGTATATCTTGCATGTAACAAGATAAACTAAAAGTCAGTCAATAGGAAAGGGCCCAGAGAGAAAACCGACACACAGTTGGATTAGAAGACATTTGTCATTTCTTGGCCAACTAACCACGTCACCCACTTCCACCCTGACCACTACATGCACACTTCACTAGAACCTGCTCTTCTTCATAGGAGATCTTTTATTGTGAATGGTGGGCTAGTAGATGAGAGGCAAAGATGAGGCAGCCAGAGTCTTCCTCTCAATCTAAGGAAGCAGGTACATGTCTGGATCTTGACCTATGAGATGTTCGCCTCCCAGGATTTTGAATCACCCATTAATAAAACAAAGATGAATGGAGCAGTTTGAGTTCGGGTTTTCTGCAGAATCGGGGGTGGCACAAGGTCCAGGAGATTTCTTTAGAATCACCGGTCTGTGTTTCCAGTCCTGAGGGCTCTGTGCTCCCTCCTTAGCCAATCTCTGAGCCCTCAATATCCTTCCAAGGCAGTCTGCTTTCATTGATGGCCACCTGGAGTCCTGATGGACACAGCGGCAATGCGCCCCAACCTAGAGGAAGAGTTCTCAACTCATTCGTCCCATCCACAGGATTAAAAAGAATTGAAGCTAAAACCTTCTGTAGTCCTTTTGAAAACACCCCTGAGAACTTCAGAGTCTCTGAGCTCTCGGGATTCAGGGAGTTATTCATATTTCGTATACTGAAATGGTGCTTTCCTCTATTTACTCTCTGTAATTTGGTATAATAAATTTGATGTTACTTAGCATTAGGGTATGTTTATATTTACAGAGGCCTTTTCAGTCATGTGCTAATTTCTCTCTCAGCCACAATCTAAGTAAGGTGAAAACAAGCCCCAACTCCTTTCCAGCAATTCAGAGAAGTCTGAAAAAACCTTTAGAGATGATCCAGTCTAACATCCTCATTTTATGAACTAAGGAAGCATTTTTTCTTGGGAAAAGTAAGGAAACTCTTTATGAAGACTTACCCTTTGTTTCAAAGTTACTCATGCCTTAAACCTGTATTAAAAAACAATTTTCTTTTCTCCACACTACGGGGTATGCCTCTTACTTAATTAGATTAAAATTTTCTAAGAGCCCTAGGGTTAAATTACCTGCATTGAATGCATACAGATGTTTAATTAGTTCTTCCACTTAATTACTGAAGGTCTCTTAGCTGAGCTTTTTACTTACAATGTCTGCATCCCTCGCCTCCATTCCACCCTACCCCACCCATCCCCAGCCCAGCCCAACCTCCATACAACCATAATAGCAAGTCCTCTAAATGCAAATCTGCTCCCACTGCCCCTCTGCTTACATCCTTCAGTGGCTCACCATCTATGGTTGACAGAATAATGGCCCTCCAAAGATGACCATGTTCTGATGCCCCAAACTGTAAATATGTGATGGTACATGCCAAGGGGGAATTAAGATCATAAATGGAATTGAAGTTGCTAATTAGCTGACTTAAAATGAGAAGATTATTCTCAGTTATCTAGATGGATCCAATCTAATCACAGGCATCCTTAAAAGGAGAGGAGGATATAGAAGAGTCAGAGAAAGACTTGAAGGTGCCAAATAATTGGCTCTGAAGGGGGGAAAGGGGCCGTGAGCTAAGAAATGTGGACAGCCTCTAGAGGGTAGAAAAGGAAAGGTAACAGCTTCTTCCCCAAAGCCTCCAGGATAAATGCAGCCCTGCTCACACCTTGATTTTGGCCCAGTGAGACCCACTTTGGACTTTTGACCTCCTGAACTGTAAGCTAACAAATCTATATTGTTTTAAGCCACTAAATATTCGGCAGTTTGTTGTAGGAAACTATAACAGCAGTAGGAAACTACCATCACATACAAGGCCTTCAATTATGAAACTTTGCTTACAGTTTCAGACTCATCTGCTTTGACTCCTTCCCACTCCACATCAGAGCTTTGCTAAGAACCTCGCCAGGCCACTGCACATCTACTATTCCTTGCCCAGAAAATCTACCCACTTTTGTCACCAATAGATAATGTCTATTGATCCTACTCAAAGCAGATATCAATGCTGTGAAGACTTTCTTGATTTCCTAAGCTAGGTAGCTAATTCTAGGTACCCTGTGCTTACTTTCATTTTAGCATTTATTGCCCTGGATGATATATGATTACTTTTTCCTACTCCCAAAGAAACTGTGAGATCAGACCCAAGTCCTAGTATAACAAATGCTTATTGAATGAGTGATTTATAACATAAACTCCAGGAAGATAGATATTTTTGTCTGCTTTATTTACTGCTGAATTCCTAGTGCCTAAAACAATGCCTGGCATATAGCAGGTCCTCAATAAATATTTGTCGAATTGATTAATAGATGAATGAATGGACAAATAAATGACCAACAAATCCAGGCAGAATCTCATGACGTTAAACTGACCCAAGAGAACAGGGAGGTTCCTTGCATGATCCTCTGAGAGCTGCTCTTCCCATAAACTAGTGGGAAATGGAATGGCAGATCTGAGGTTTATGACTGTCAAAATGCTTAAATCTTATTGTGATTAATCCTCTCCAAAAGAGCAAACATGCGTATTTCCCAACACTACTATGCAGATAGGAAGTGAGATAGGAAGAGGCAGTTTGTGCTGCTACATGCGGATCCTAGATGTTAGTTGGAGTGGCCTGACTCACAAAGTATAGGCGAGGTTAGTTTGACCCTTTAACCATGCCCTGCAGAGGTCCAAAGTCTCCCCCAATTTCTCTTTTATTCTCATGGTCAGCACGGGTGCTGGTTCATGCCTCAGCAGTCAACCCAATAGGGACACTTAACTATTCAAACAACAACAACAACCAACAACAAAATGCCTTTGTATTTTCTAATATTAGGTTTGTTTAAGCATTTGGGCTCTGTTTGTGCATGCAGGGTATGGGAGTCAGGGTGGGGGGTTGGTGCAGGAAGGGTGCCTGCAGAATGAGACGGAGAAAGGGAGAAGGGAGGTGTGGAATTTCTACCAGCCACTTAATCTCCATGAAGTTTCAGTTCTGCCACCTCATTAACTTTTCCCCTTATTCCCCATTCCTTCTCACAAATACCTACCCACACACACATTACCACAGAAACAAAATGAGATCCTCCTCTTTATCTTTTTATTGATTCTTGGTCAGTTTTAATCCTAAGTGATTTACCAAGCTTTACCCGCCTTGAAAGGTTTTAGTCAGTGGCTCCTTTTTGGAGGCATCACTGCAAATAAGGATCTTGCCTTCTATCAGTTTCTCCATTCCAAAACACTCATAGCCCTTGAGCCAAAGGTGACCCATCAGTTGACCCTTTACTATGAGGACTTTCCCAGGAGGCTGGGTCCATGTGTACCCACACTCCTGCTTAGCTCCACGGACCCTCCAGAGGGGCTAAGATGTACTGAATCTTAAACATCAAGCTCTCCCTCCTGCATTAAAACCTAATTTCAACTAAAACAGTTTCTAATCCATTTCGAACAAACAAAGAATATGACTACTATTACAACTAAGAAATCAATTTAGCAAGGTTCTAAGCATATACAATATGCAATATACAAAACCAATTGTATTGTGGAATACTACTAAAAAACTGAAAAGTTAACTTTTAGGAGAAGACATTTAAGATAGCATAAAAACAAGATTTTAGGAATAATTTTAACAAAATATAAGTGACCCATGTAGTAGTTAGTTTCAGGTGTCAGCTTGGCCAGGTGATGGTACCCAGTGTTCCATTGCTGTGGACTTAAGTCATCAGCATGTGAAATTCATCTATGACTGATTACACCTGCAGTCAGCTAAGGAGAGTGTCTTCCACAATAAATGACATTTTATTTAATTAGCTGGAGGCTTAAAAGAGAGAGGTCAGAAGAGAGCCCAGCTGAGCTCAACACTGCCCAGCACAACTCGGCTCAGAGCCAACACAACAGACCCAGACGTTTGGAGATGCAGAAAGGACAGAAATCCTAGAATGAGCTGAGACTCAGCATCAAGGCATTGAGAAAACCTTCTCAACTAAAAGGGGGAAGAGTGAAATGAGACAAAGTGTCAATGGCTGAGAGATTCCAGAGCCCAGAGGTAGTCCTGGAGGTTATTCTTACGCATTAAGTAGATATCACCTTGTTATTCAAGATGTAATGGAGAGGCTGGAGGGAACTGCCTGAAAATGTAGAGCTGTGTTCCAGTAGCCATGTTTCTTGATGATGATTGTATAATGATATAGCTTTCACAATGTGACTGTGTGATTGTGAAAACCTTGTGTCTGATGCTCCTTTTATCTACCTTGTCAGCAGATGAGTAGAACATATGGAATAAAAATAAATAATAGGGGGAACAAATGTTAAAATAAATTTAGTTTGAAATGCTAGTGATCAATGAAAGGGAGGGGTAAGAGGTATGGTATATATACATTTTTTTTCAGTTTTCATTTTATTTCTTTTTCTGAATAGATGTAAATGTTCCAAGAAATGATCATGATGAATATGCAACTATGTGATGATATTGTGAATTACTGATTATATATGTAGAACGGAATGATCAAAATAAGAATGTTTGCATTTGTTAGGTGCTTTTTTGGTATTTAAAAAATAATAAAAAGATTAGAATGTAGTGCCCTAAGGCTTCAGACCTATAATGGGAGTGGTGGTAGTTTAACATTTGGCCAGTAGCAGTGCACACCTCCTGGACAAATTTCCCTTTGCATAATGTTTCTGCCTCCCCCTTAATTTTACCTGTTAGTCAACATGTAGAGAAAAAAAGAGAGAAAGGAATCACCCTGGGGAAAGCCATTTGAACCCAGAAGCCAGGAGAGAGGGCCAGCAGACTTTGCCATGTGCCTTCCCATAGGACAGAGGAACCCAGATGAAAGCTAGTTGCCTTTCTTTTGAGAAACTTTAAATTTGTAACTAAATAAATGCCCTTTATAAAAGTCAGTCCATTTCTGGTGTATTGCATTCCAGCAACCTTAGCAAACTAATTAAATAAGACCTCAATAAATGGAGAGATATACCATGTTCATGGATCACAAGACTTGATATTATTAAGATGTCAGTTCTCTATAAATTGATTCATGAATTTAGTGCAATCCTCCTCAAAATCCCAGCAGGAATTTTTTTGTAGAAATTGACAAACTGATTCTAAAATTCATAATCAAAAGACTTCAAGGAGCTAAACAATTTTATAAAAGAACAACAGAATTGGGGGATTTATATTACCTGATTTCAAGGCTAACTACAAAGCTATGCTAATCAATACTGTATGGCACATGTGAAAGGATAATCACATAGCTCAAATGGTGCAGAATTGACAATCCAGAAACAGATCCACTCATATATGGTCAATTGATTTTTGAACAATGCCAAGGTAATTCAATGGAGAAAAGATAGTCTTTTCAACAAATGGCGCTGGCACAACTAGATATCCTCAATCTTTCCCTTGAACTATCCTCAAAGAGTCACTTAAAATAATTCATAGTACTAAGCATAAATACCAAAACTGAAAAACTTTAAAATAAAATGGAAGAAAGTCTATGTGATTTTGGCATAAGCAAAGGTGAGTATATTTGTCAGAATTCATTGAATTTTATTCTTTAAATAGGTGCTTTTATTTTATGTAAACAATGCCTCGATAAAGTTGACTAAAAGAAAAAAAAATCCATCCAAATTTGGTGCTTAAATGGATAATTTTTCATTATTGTTTCTTCTTTCACTCTGCTAAGAGCCACTCTGGTCTAGTCTCTACTTCATTCTAGTATCTACTTCAAATTTTTCACTCTGGTTGTTCCTGCCTAAATTGCTCTATTACCAAACTTTACAAGGTGGCTATTTTTTATCATTCAGGCTTTAGTTCAGATGAGATCGCCATAGAGAGACCCAGCCTAACTGACTAGATAATCCATACCATGTCCACATCCCACCTACTATCAAACATGCTTTATCCTATTTCTCTTTTTGCTTTCTGAATAAGAATTTCTGTCAATAAAAGTAAATTGGGGTGGGGACAACCAAGTCAATAGGCTGAACCCTCAATCTTGGGGTTTACCCTATGAAACTTATTCCTGCAAAGGATAGGTTAAGCCCACTTAAAATTAGGGCTAATAGTTACCCCCAGATGCTCACAAATGGCCTCTTTCTCTCTCTAAGCTGACATCGGCAAATGAACTCACTGCCTTCTCCCACTACAAGGGACATGACTTCCAGGGGTATAAATCTCCCTGGCAATGTGGGACAGAAATCCCAGGATGAGCCAGGACCCAGCATCAAGGGATTAAGAAAGCCTTTTTGAACAAAAGTGGGAAGAGAGAAATGAGACAAAATGGAGTTACAGTGGCTGAGAGATTTCAAACAGAGTTGAGAGGTTATCCTGGAGGTTATTCTTAAGCATTACATAGATATCCCTTTTCACTTTATGGTGTATTGGAGTAGCTAGTGGGAAGCATCTGAAACTGGTAAGCTGTGTTCCAGTAGCCTTCATTCTTGAGAACAATTGTATAAAGATATAACTTTTACAATATGACTGTGTCTGATGCTCCTTTTATCCAGGGTATGGACAGATGAGTAAAAGAAATGGATAAAAAATAAATAATGGTGGGGGGACAAAGGGTAAAATAAATTGGTAGATGGAAATACTAGTGGTCAATGAGAGGGAGGGGTATGGGGTATGGGATGTATGAGTTTTTTCTTCTTATTTCTTTTTCTGGAGTGATGCAAATGTTCTAAAAAAATGATCATAGTGATGAAGACACAGCTATGCAATGATATTGTGAGACACTGTACACCATGTATGAAATGTATATGTGTGAAGATTTATCAATAAAAATAAATAAAGGTAAATGGGGGTGAAATCATCAACATGGCAACATAAGACATCCCCTGAATAAAACCTCCCCAGAGATTCAGTGAATAAAAAAACAAATATCACTTGCTTAGAACTCTAAGAATGGTAGAGACTAGAGAAGGACTCTACAAATGGTGAAATGCAGAAAGAGAAAAATATCAGGCAGGAAACGTCCTTCCCAGACCAGCAGGCCGGCCCTCTTCCCTGCCCCTCCCGTGAGCCTGGGAAGTGCTCAGAAACAGTTGCCCAGATCTCTTCATCTCCCACTAGAGACACAGACTATAAAGTGACTTGCAACAATGAGTTAGAACCCCAAGCATATCCAGACGCAGGGACCCAAGCCTACAGAGACATGGGGCAGAAGACAAGGCGCTGAGGAGTGCTGCATAGAAAGGGACCCCAGGAGAAGCTTCCAAAATGGAAGATCAGGGAAGAAGCAACAGAACCTGCTTCTCTCCCAAAAGCAGCAAGTAGGTAGGCAGAAACTGTCAGAATCAACTGTTTTGGAGATTCAGAGACCAGGAAAGTTCAATTCAACATAATAGAATGTGAGGGATGAAGAGGCCAAGAAACAGTGATCAGAGACTGAATGATTCCATCTGTGGCACCCACACCCACCCCCACACTCACATCCACTCACACCCACCCACCCCCACACCCACACTCACACCCACCCACACCCACCCCCTCACGGGAAGGTGGCAGGGGCTGATCCCTGCCTAGGGGATGGCTGCAGACTGGGATGGTGGCAGGAGTCCTCCAACACAAGTCCAGAGGGGGTCACAGCCCAGAACTGAACCAGATATTGGCTGGCAAAGTAAGAACACAGGATCCCTGCAGTTTCAACTTGTCCTGGTCAAACCGTTTCGACTATGTCTGAGATGTGGAACTGGCAAAGAACCATAACAGTCTGTCTTCACAGGGTGGAGGGTAACAGGTAGCCAAAGCCCGCCATCTGCTGGCCAGGCTGGAAAGTGACGCCTGGTGATGGGGAAAAAAAAAAGGCCTATTTGGAGTCTTTTCAGACCCTCCCCCCAGGGCCCTTGGATCTGGTCAACATGCTCTGCATGGCTCCTGACTGAGTTTTGGCTGGGAAATACTGACAAACCAACTGTCAAAGAGGAGCCTTAATACAAAGGTAAATGACAACAAAATCCCAGACAAGAGAGAGGAACCAATCTTAAGAATAAACTCACCAAGATAATCAGACAACCAGATATCAGCAACAAGTCTCAAAGGCAAATTAAAACATTGGAAGATATGGCCTAGTCACACAAACAAATTAAAAAGCCAAGGAGACAAAGAATTTGGAACTAATCAAAGATGTTCAAACAAATCTCCCAAATAAATTCAAGGAGATGGCTAAAGAGATAAAGGATATTAAGATGACACTGGTGAGCATAAAGAAGCATCTGAAAGCATACAAAGAAAAATAACAGACCTTGTGAAATGAAAGACTAAAGATGAAATTAAAAATACACTAGAGACACATAACAGCAGATTTGAAGAGGCAGAAGAAAGGATTACTGAGCTAGAAGACAGAGTAACCAAATTTGAGCAAATAAAAGAACAGATGGAGGGAAAAAATGGAAACATTTGAGCAGCACCTCAGGGAGATATTTGACAACATGAAGCACACAAATATATGCATCATGGGTGTCCCAAAAGGAGAAGTGAAAGGCAAAGGGCCAGAAAGAATATTTAAGGAAGTAATGGCCAAAAATTTCCCAACCTTAAAAAAGACAAAAATATGCAAATTCAAGAAACCCACAGAATAAATCTGAATAGACTCACTCCAAGACACATACTAATCAGACTGTCAAGTGTCAGAGAGAAAGAGAGAACTCTGAAATCAGTAACAGATTCACCATTGACAAGGGAAGCCAAATAAGACTAAGTGCTGATTTCTCTTCACTATGAAAGTGAGAAAGCAGAGGTATGATATATTTAAGATACTGAAAAAGAAAAATAGCCAGGTAAGGATTCTTTATCCAGTAAAGCTGTCCTTCAAAAATGAGGGAGAGGTGGGCCACAGTGGCTCAGCAGGCAGAGTTTTCACCTGCCATGCCGGAGACCAAGGTTCGATTCCCAGTGCCTGTCCATGTTTAAAAAAAAAACAACAACAACAAGGGAGTGCTTAAAGTATCCACATATAAATAGAAGCTGAGAGAGTTTGTTAACAAGAGACCTACCCTACAAGAAATAGTAAAGGGAGTTATGTAGGATGGGAAGAAAGACAGGAGAGAGAGGCTTGGAGAAGAGTATAGAAATGAAGATTATCAGCATGAGTAACTAAAAGGACAAAAAGACAAAAACAAGATGTGATAAATAAAAGCTGAAAGGATAAAATGCTTGAAGTAATGCTTTTACAATAGTAACACTGAATGTAAATGGATTAAACTCTCCAATCAAATGACACAGATTGGCAGATGAAAAGAAAAACAAGATCCATCTATACAGTTTACAAGTGACTCATTTTAGACTCAAAGATACAAATAGATTGAAAGTGAAAGAATGGAAAAAGATATTCCATGCATGCAATAACCAAAAAAAAAAGCTGGGGTAGCTATATTAACATCAGACAAAATAGAATTTAAATGCAAAAGTGTTATAAGCAACAAAGAAAGGCATAATATATTAATAAAAGGGCAAGTCCCAAGAAGAAATAACGACCATAAATATCTGAGCTCTTAGTCAAGGTGCTCCAAAATATGAGGCAAACATTGGCAAACATGAGGGGAGTAACAGATATTTCTACAATAATAGTGGGAGACTTCAACACACCACTCTCTTCAGTAGAATAAAAACATCTAAACAGAGGATCAATAAGGAAAAAGAGACCCCAAATAATATCATAAATGAACTAGATCTAGAAGACATATATAGAACATTGCTGTTCTAGTTTGCTAGCTGCTGGAATGCAATATACAAGAAACGGAATGGCTTTTAAAAAGGGGAATTAAATGAGTTGCTAGTTTACATTTCTAAGGCCGAGAAAATGTCCCAATTACAACAAGTCTATAGAAATGTCCAATCAAAGGCATCCAGGGAAAGATACCTTGGTTCAAGAAGGTTGATGAAGTTCAGGGTTTCTCTCTCAAGTGGAAAGGCACATGGTGAACACAGTCAGGATTCCTCCCTCACTGGAAGGACACATGGCAAACACAGTGTCATCTGATAGCTTCTTCTCCCCTGGCTTCTGGTTTCATGAACCTCCCTGGGAGACGTTTTCCTTCTTCATCTCCAAAGGTTGCTGGCTCGTGGACTCTGCTTCATGGTGCTGCAGCATTCTCTGCTCTCTCTGAATCTCCCATTCTCCAAAATGTTTCTTCTTTTATAGGACTCCAATAAACCAATCAAGACCCACCCAAATGGGTGGAGACATGTCATCACCTAATCTAGCTTAACAACCATTCTTGACTAAATCACATCATCCAGGGAGATCTGATTACAGTTTCAAACATACAGTATTGAATAGGGATTATTCTACCTTTATGAAATGGGGTTTTGATTAAAACATGACTTTTCTAGGGAGTATACATCCTTCAAACCAGCACAAATACCAATCCTGCTCAAATTCTTCAAAAAAAATTTAAGAGGAAGGAACACTATCTAACTGATTCTATAAGGCTAACATAACCTAATACAAAGTGTAATAAAGATACTAAAAGAAAAGAAAAGAAAATTACAGATAAATCTCTCTAGTGAATATAGATGCAAAAATACTAAAAAAAAAAATACTTGCAAATCAAATCCAACAGCATATTAAAAGATTTATACACCATGACCAAGTAGGTTGTATTCCAGGTGTGCAAGGGTAGTTCAACATAAGAAAATCAGTTAATGTAATAAGCCACATTAACAAATCGAAAGGGAAAAACCAGATGATCATCTCAATTGATGTAAAAACAAAAAAAAGGCATTCGACAAAATCCAGCATCCTTTCATGATAAACACACTTGGATAGGAATTGAAGGACATTTCCTCAGCATGATAAAGGATATATATGAAAAAACCCACAGCTAACATTATACTCAATGGTGAGAGACTGAAAGCTTTCCCTCTAAGATCAGGAAACAAAACATGGATGCCAACTGTCACCACTGTAATTCAACATGGTGCTAGAAATTCTAACTAGAGCAATTAGGACATCCAAATTAGAAAGGTACAAGTAAAACTTTCATTATTTGCAGACAATGATTCTATATTTAGAAAGTCCTGAAAAATCTACAAGAAAGCTACTTGAGCTAATAAACAAGTTCAGCAAAATGGCAGGATACAAATTCAACATGCAGAAATCAGTAGTGTTTCTATATACTAGTAATGAGCTATCTAAGGAGGAAGTCAAGAAAAAAATCCACTTGCAATAGCAACTAAAAGAATCAAATATCTAGGAATAAATTTAACCAAGGATGTAAAGGACCTATATTCAGAAAACTACAAAACATTGCTAAAAGAAAGCAAGGAAGACCTGAATAAATGAAAAGACATTCTGTATTCATGGATTAGAAGGCTAAATGTTAAGGTGTCCATTCTAACCAAATTGATCTACAGATTCAAAGCAATACCAATCAAAATTCCAACAGTCTATTTTGCAGAAATGGAAAAGCTAATTATCAACTTTATTTGGTAAGGTAAGGGGCCTCAAATAGCCAAAAACATCTTGAAAAAGAACAAAGTTACAGGACTCATGCTTCCTAACTTTAAAGCATATTATGTAGCTACAGTGGTCAAAACAACATGGTATGGTCATAAAGAGAGACATATTGACCAATGGAATCCAACTGAGAGGTCAAAAACAGACCCTCAGATCTATGCTCAGTTGATTTTTGACAAGGTTCCCAAGTACACTCAACGGAACAGTCTCTTCAATAAATGGTGCTGGGAGAACTGGATATTCATATCCAAAAGAATGAAATAGGACCCCTATCTCACACCCTTTACAAAAATTAACTCAAAATGGGTCAAAGATCTAAATATAAGAGCTAGTACCATTAAACACACTTAGAAGAAAATATAGGGAATCATCTTCAAGATCTAGTAATAAGATAGTAATTTCTTAGACCTTACATCCAAAGCACAAGCAAGAAAAGAAAAAATTAGATAAATGAGACATCCTCAAAACTAAATAGTTCTGTGCTTCAAAGGACTTTATCAAAAGGATGGAAAGGCAGCCAACTCGATGGGAGAAAATATTTGGAAATCACATATCTGATAAGGGCTTGATATCCAGAATATATAAAGAAATCCTACAACTCAACAATAAAAAGACAACCCAATTAAAAAATGGACAGAAGACATGAATAGAAATTTCTCCAAAGAGGAAATACAGATAGCTATAAAGCACATGAAAAGGTGCTCAACTTCACTAGCTACTAGGGAAAGGCAAATCAAAACCACTATGCGATATCATTTCACTCCTACGAGAATGGCCTCTATTAAACATACAGGAAACTACAAGTGTCAGAGGAGATATGGAGAAATAGGAACACTTATTCACTGCTGGTGGGAATGTAAAATGGTACAGCCAGTGTAGAGGATTGTTTAGTTCTTCAGGAAGCTAAGTACAGACCTGCCATATGATCCAGCAATTCATGCTACACGGTATATACCCAGAAGAACAGAAAGCAGGGATGCGAACATCCATTTGCACCAATGTTCATAGCAGCATTATTCATAATTGCCAAAAGATGGAAACAACCCAAGTGCCCATCAATCCATGAATGATGAATGGATAAACAAAATGTAGCATATACAAATGATGGAATACTATAAGCATTAAGAAGGAATGAAGTCCTGAAGCACAAAAAAACACGGATAAACCTTGATGACATTACGTTGAGTGAAATAAATCAGACACAAAAGGACACACATTGTATGATCTCTCTAATATGAACTAATTATAACATGTAAACTCAGAGACATAGAATCTAAAATATAGGTTACCAGGAGATAGAATGAGGCTAGAAAATAGGGAACAGATGCTTAATATATGCAGAATGTTTAACTAGGTTGAATATAAATGTTTGGAAATGGATAGAGGCGATAGAAGCACATCATGGTGAGTATAATTAACAGCACTGAATTCTCTGTGTTGTTGTGGTTGAAAGGGGGAGCTCAGAATCATGTATGTTCCTAGAAGGAAAGCTAGAAGTTAAAACATGGGACTGTAATACACAGTGGTAGATGATGACTGTGATTAACAATATAAATATTAAAAAGTTCTTTTATGAAGTAGAACAAATGCACGTCACTATTACAAGAAGCTAATAATAGAGTGTTATATGGGGATAAATGCACATATTGTAAACCATGGACTATAGTTAACAGTAATAATTTAATATTCTTTTATCAACAGTAACAAATGTTCCATGCTAATGCTAGGAGTCAATAATGGGGGGGGGTAAGAGGTATGGGATGTTTGGGTTTTTATTTTTATTTTCTTTCTTTCTTTTTTTTTGGAGTAATGAAATGTCTTAAAGTTGATTGTGGCGATGAATGTACAACTCTGTGATGATACTGTGAGCCACTGTGTGCATACTTTGGATGGATTTTATGGTGTTTGAATGTATCTCAATAAAACCGCATTTGAAAAGAAAAAAGCATGAAAACAAACAAAAAGTAAGTGGTTTTATTTTGTTTATGTGAATCATCCATCTACCCCACTAGAAGGTGAACTCCACAAGTTACAATATCTCTATCTCTATAACTCAGAATATACATAGTAGAATTTAATAACTTTTTTAAATTAATGAATGAATGAATTAGCTAGACATTTTTCTCTGCGAATTTTTTTTCTTTAATGATTGCAGATCAACTGGTTTGGTTACTGCTGATCTATATTCTCACCAATAGTATAGATCACCAATAACCTGTTCTTCTCATGTAAAGTACAACATTTTAATATCCTACGTGATCCAATTTTGATCTGGGAAGCTTCTATGTCAGAGGTAGTCGTCTCTTTTATCCTTCTTACATAACCAAGTTGAAATCACATTCTCCCTTGTGTCCAAATACAAATGCACAAAGGGCACATGTCTCTCAGACTTTTAAAAAATCCAAGATGACAACTCTGTCTATTTTCCGTTTAGCCTGGCACAAAAACCTTCCACAATTTCTAGGCGTCTATAAAATCATGATTTTCCTTTCCTAAATCCCAGTGAGTTTTATTTACTGAAGTTGTGCTTGTCTAACATCCTCCCTCCTATAATTTCTATCCTTCCCAAAGTGAAAATCAGAGCTATTTTATTGAATCGGGGATTTATATGTGTTTCCTTTGCATTTTTACTTTGAGAAATAAAGGGTTCTTCTTAATCAGTTAGTTGAGTTGATTCCTGCTACTCTATTAATGTAGTGGTAGGTGAAATTATGCAAAAATATATGAGATTCATCTAAAAGTATATCTGATTTTGAATAAACTTGTCACACTCAAGTGAGAGAATTTAAATGTAAAGTGAAGTCCAGGTTATGTTACTATCATAAGTGATGTGGATTGAATCATGTGACCCAGTTTGGACATGTTTGTAGTTTTGGTCTGTATTCTGGTAGGTGTGGATTCGTTGTAAATAAGAGCTCTTCAAGACATCGCTTCAATTTAGGTGCGGCCCAACTGAATGAGGTTGGGTTTTAATCTGGATTACTGGAGTCTTTTCTAAGCAGAGTGAAAGTCAGATGGAGAGAGAAGCCATAGGGAGCAGCCAGAAGTCCAAAGCCAACGGAACCTGGAAGAGAAAGGAGAGGACATCACCACGTAAAGGAAAAGCCAAGGAACTCCCAAAATTGTTGGCCAGCCAGAAGATACTGATCCTGGGAGGAAGCAAGCCTTCTAGGCTCTAAAATCATAAGCCAATAAATTTCTGTTTTTAAGCCAACCCACTGTATGGTATTTGTCTTAGCAGCAGAGAAACTAAAATAATAAGATATCTTGGGACCAAAGCTCTTCTGGGAGACCCTAACTTCTTGGATGAGCTCCAAGCCATATTCCAAGCTAGTGACTAAGAAGAAGCAGAGGTGACTGGAAAATGATAGTTTCTTTTGTTTTGTTTTGTTTTTGTTTTTGTTTTAATTGGGGAAACTGTAAGCCATAAAAGAAATGCAAATATGTAGTAAAAATTGCTTCTTCGGAGTTCTAACTGCTTGTATCAAACTTCACTTTAGAAAAACGGAAAATGCATCCGGTACAATTGAACCAACATACAATTTGTTATTTTATGGTAACAGATTTTTCAAACTGAGCTTTTAAAAAGTACATTTAGCTACGAAAGTAAGATTAAATAGGTAGTTATAAAATGTATTTATCCTGAAATGGATAAGAATACAAAACATTGCTGCCCACATCAACAATACATTACACATTACACATATTATTAAAGGTCATCTTCTTTCTATTAATAATGTAGATAAAACCAAATTATTGGGGGTTCCAAAGTAGTTCACTGATAGAATTCTTGTCTGCCGTGCAGGAGACCTGGGTTCAATTCCCTACCCATGCACTTCCCCAAAAAACAAACAAGCAAACAAACTAACAAAACAAAAACAACAACAAAATTCAACCAATGGTGCTGCAATAACAGGATACTCACATGGAAAAAAGAATGAAACGTGACCCCTGCCATACAGCATACAAAACAAACAAACAAAACAAAACCAAAATATTTGTTGCTTACATCAAGTGCATGTTAAAATCCAGATAGCCTCCCAAAACAGAGCCTTGCGATAAAAGATTTCTGGATCTGGTCAGGTAAAATACGTTTAACATGTGAATAAAGCTGCAAACCGTACCAGTTTTAGCACACATTAACGTCTTTATTTTACGAAGCCATTTACAGGCTGGGTTTCAGGAGAACCTGCAGGGAAGAATCCTGAGATGCTGGGCCCACGTGCAGCAACACTGTTTATCAGGGCGATGGTCACTCTACTGCACCGTCTCCAGGCAGAAGGAGTTTGCTGCTAACTGACAAACCCTCGTGATGAACATGCACTATCAGCTCCCATGCAGAAGCTTGCTGTGCAAAATTAATTGTTACTTATAGGGTGTGTTGCTGGAAAAAAAGAATGTCCAGGCAAGAAAAGTGCCAACCAAAATGACCAACACGAACCTCATCTTAGTGAGACCAGGTTGCCAACATAACCATCCTTTTCCTTTTCGTTCGGCCTCATGTAGCCTCTGTTTCAGCTGCTGCACCTTCTGAGTTGTGTTAGCTTTTCTGTCCTCTCGAATACTTTTCCGTAAAACACTCTGTTTTCCTCTATAGTATCGTGCATTTTAGAGGAAAATCCTGTACATCTGTCACCTGCCAGTTTTTCTTCTTCTAAGACTAGTCTATTCCCTTTGCATTTTTCGGTCATTGTTTTGGTTGGTGAAAGATCAAAAGCAGAAGATAAATCTTCCTTAGAAAGTTCTCACCACCATTTCTGTATATTTGAATCTCCCTCTATAAACTTTGCTCCTTCTAGAATAGCCATATATGAGAATCTGAGTTGATCTGGTGTCTAAGTCCCATTTGATATTTTCTCATATTCGGTAAAACCTGTTTGATACTAATATCATCTCCTTTCTCCATCAAAACAAGACAGGTGTCTCCCAAAGAGAAGGTGCTGGACCGCCCGATTCCTGCACTAGAGTAGATCACTACAGACCCATGCTCAGGGTCCAAGGAGCCAGATTCTCTCACTTTAAATAAGAAATGGAAAGATGCAGCTGGTGATTCAGAGACTCCAAAATCTGGAGTATAATAAAAGAGAGATATTGTTCTGGATTCACCACTATTGATATTTTCTAATTGTAGTAGATATGCTGTATAATATGATTTCACATCTTCTGATAAGAGCTTCACACGGAATTCTGTTTCTTTCAACAGCATCTCTCAGTCACCTTTTGTTGGCCGGTGCTGTGCGCATTTAACTAATTCTTTCTCCACAACTCAATTCAGCATCACAACTGCTTTGTTCTTTTTCTGCCAAACCATAAGCCAGAAATGACAACATGTATTAGGAAGTGGACCCTGGGTCAGGAGGCAGCCTCTCGATGCTGACCAAGCTGGCTTTGATATCATCACTGTCCACGTTCTGTAGCTGGACGTGGCTGTGGTCATATGGGCTGAAATCTCTGTATCTGTTTCAATTTCTGTTTTCTGGAAACTTGTCCACTCTGTGAAGACAGTCATGGGCTCATTTAGAATTTCCAGGTACAGCTGCTGCCAGCAACTCGGGGCGTCCTGTTCCTCAAACTCCAGCTTGACCGTGAGGACATGGCAGTGGGCGCGAGGGAGGCCCCGTGCGGGCTGGGAACTCTGGGTGCCGCTCTGTTTTGGATTGTTTTTAAACAAAATCCAGGGACCAAGGAAGGATGATTGTACACTAGACCTGGAAGAGCTAAATGACTGTAAAAAAGCAGATCAAATAAAAAGTATCTGAAAGCACAAATAAGGGTTGCAGACCATCCCGTTATCCCCCCAAAAAGGCAAAAGCAAGTGTCTTTGAGTGGAATACAAAGATAATTTTATGTTTTCTTGGAATAATAATGAGGTCGCTAGAGTGCCATCAGATTTGAACTCATCAGTGAGTTTTCAAGAAGCAAGAGAGAAAAGAACTATGGACTGAATAAAGAAAAGAGTTGGGTGCATACTGTTGTGTACCCCTAAACTTGCTATATTGTAGTGAAGTCACTTAGCAATTGATAGCTAATTGAAGAGGTATTTTAGGCTGGATCTAGTCATCTTTCATTTTGGGGGGGAGAAGGGGGTTGCATGGTCCAGGAACCGAACCCGGATCTCACACGTGGAAGGCCAGCATTCTACCACTGAACCACCTATGCACCCTCATTCATTTTTAAGTAAATATCTACCAAATCCCAACAAAATGATATGTACTATGCTAAGAGCTGAAGGAAGCATCCTATAAAAAATAAAAAAGGCTTTTACTCCCTTGGACACATTCTTCAAAGGATAAACCACAAGTTCTTAAGTTTTAAAAAGAAATATGCAAAATCTGAATATGCAAAAATGGTAGAAGGGCATTCCAAGGAAGGGAACAGCATAAGGCAAGGAAACAAGAAAGCACATATCATTTACGAGGAAGAGTGAGTAGCTCAGTTTCATCTGAAAAGAGAGTCTGAAGGAGAGGCTGATCCCAGCTCTGAAAGATTTTGAGCGTTGGACTGTAGTATAATGAAAAATGTGACTTTTGGTCAATTTGAACAATTTGACTTTTCTGGTCTTTGTCCCCAGTTCCTAGAGAAGCAACCTCTGAATCTTTGGAATGTCCTGTGATAGGAGTGTCTTTTGTTCTTCAGGCTGGGCCCAGGACCATCCCTGATAGTTCATCTGCTAATGATGATATGATAATGAGATGATCAGGAGGTGGCAACCACATCTGTAGTCTTAGGGGAGGGGTAGACACACCTGAAAGACAAATCATGTGATTAGGGGTTTGGGACTGTATGTCATATCAGCCCACATGGGCCCAGAGGCCAGGGAGGGGAGCTGGAGATTGAGTTCCACTATGTGGTCACTGATCCTACTCGTCATGCCTACGTAATGAAACCCTGTAGAAACCCAGGACACTTGACATGCAGTGAGCTTCTGTGATTGAGAAGGTACATCACTGTGCCAGGAGGTGATGCCTTCTGATTCCATGTGGAAACGACAGAGAAGCTGGCATTTGAGATGCTCCCAGACCTCACCCTATGCATCTCTGCTTTTGGCTTCTTCTTCTTCTTCTTTTTTAATCACCTTATGATTTCTTTCATTTCTTCAGGGTCTGTGGTAATGACCCCCCTCTCACGTCTGATTTTGTTTATTTGCATCCTCTCTCTATTTTTCTTTGTCAGCCTTGCTAGTAGCCCATCGATTTTATTTGTTGATATTCTCAGTAAATGACGATGTCCTAGTAAATCATCAAACCTGAGAAGGGTGACAGGAACCCCCAAATTTGTAGCCAATTGGTCAAAAATGAGGGTGGCCTGGGTCCCCAAGCTTGCGACTAGTGCCAGAAGGACAACCTTGTAGAGGATGACCCTTCACCTGTGGGGCCTAGCCTAACTTCGGTAGAGTCAGAATTGTGTTGACTGAGTTACTGCAGTATTTACAGTTGGGATAAGAAGTTAGTGGTGAAACTAGAGAAGTTTTTGATGCTTTTATGAAATCCCTATATGGACAAATGTGTCAACTCAAAAATTCTGCAGTCCCTGTTGAGGTGATGGAGGTTTTTGAGTGAGAGAATAAAATGATCAAAATTATGATTTAAGAAGAATAACCAGGAAGATGTTTGTAAAACAGCCCCAAAGAAGAAGATCAGTGGAGCGGATTCTGCAGTGGGCCAGGTAATGTGTAATAAATCAGTCATGCATATGGCTGGCAAAGACAGAGTCACCTTTCACATAAAAAATAAATAAAAAATTAAAAAACAGTGAAAGAAAAAAGAAGTCCTCACAGACACTTAATTCACAGAAATTAACCTGAGTCTTCACATCCTTATCAATGTATCATCAAAATATCAGTAGTAATCAGTTTAAAAGCTCCCTGGATATGTGCCTGGCCCAGTTAGACAGACATTATTCTTGACCTAAATCGTGGTGTTGCATGTGCCAAAGTATTGCAAAACCCATTTAAAGTGGAAGAAGGTAGGAAAATCAGGAGTCACAGCTCCTTTATATTTTCAAAAATTCACAGGGAAAGGTGACAGAGAGTGGCCCCCTCTGACGAATCTGAGAAGAAAGAGGTTCACAAACTGTTTTATGGTGGCAAAACTGAACAGTCTCGGAGCGGCACTCCCAAGTAGCAATTCCCCAACCTGTTTTCTTATAACTTTCCATTAGGAGAAACTCACAGCTGCCAGTTGCACATTTGAGAGAGTGTATTTTTTCTCTGTAAACTGTACCTGTGGAGTCATGGAATTGGAGAATGCAAGAGCAGAGGCGATAAGAGGGCTTTAGGCACAGAACAAAAGGTGACTTCTCCATTCCAACAGTCAGCCGTAGAAGGCACCTCCTTTGCCTTTATGTTCGTGGACACATAGCAGGCAGAGTCTATTCTATACTTCTCTTGCACATAGCCCAGGACAAACCTCATAATTGGGCTGAGTGTCTGGTTACCTGGCTTCTGCTCTCAAAAGTCCCACCAGCTAACTGTGCAGGTGTACATTTCTCATCTAAATGTGCCAGGATGCCAGAGCCAGGCTGAAACTGTCAGGCCTTTGCATTCAAATATGTCTGAGGATGGCTAAGATGCCTGCAGGGTCGGGTTGCTCTGTTGTGCACGAAAGCCCAGGGGGCTTCCTGGGAGCATCTGGCACGGGTCAGCTGATGCTAAGGTCTGTCTGGAAAGAATAAGGCCCTTGAGCTGTTGGGCAAATAAAGGCCACTGTCAATAAGGAAGGAAGACCAGGAAGGAAGTCCCTTGAGATGAGAGCAGGGAGGTGCAGGAGTGGGGCCTGAGGCCAACAGTTGAGGAGCTGAAGAAAGGGGCTCTCAAGTGCATCCTGGGGAGAAAGCAGTCAGGTTTCTCTCCCGCTCGGCCCCTCTGGGCCTTGTGCCAAAGTCTGAAGAAGCAGGGCTGTGATAAAGAACAAGGCACATCAAAAAAAAAAAAAAACTGTGCTTTTAAGGAACAAAAAACACAAAGCAGCACTGCTCTGTGGCCTTGGCAACAAGAAAGGAAGACAATACTAATGTTTGCCCCCACTTCATGCAAGACCAGTGGGAAGGAAAAGGATACAAGACCAAGTGTGAGTTCACCTGGTCCAGGAGCATCAAAGGAAGCCAAGAAGGAGTCGTGGTGAGGCCCAGCCAAAAGTTGGAGAGGATCTATGGTGGCCTGAGAGCCGTGTGGGGCTCCTGGCGAGGAATGGGCACAGGAAATGGCAGCTGTTATGAGGTGGAAAAAGAGGGTCATCACCACTGCCACAGAGCATGCAGGAGTCATCCCACAGACCCCATGACCACAGAAAGTGGGAGTGTGGTTTCAGAAGTTCTGCTGGGAGGAACTAAAATACAGATAGTCTTAATGTGGTTTATTGTATCCCCAACTTTGTGAGGGAAGCATGAATGATTTATGAAACCAGTGAGCTTAACTCAGCCATTGGGTTTTGTGCTGTGCTCTGAGAGGTACCAGGTAGCCCCTGTGGGGGGCACCAGCTGTGCACATGCTGGGGAAGCCCAGGACCTCTCAGCTCATCCTTGGCATCAGCTCCTCTTTACCTTTTTTGTTTTATTTATGGGGCTTCTCAGTAAGATTTCACTGAAAGAAAAATTTTGGTGTCCTCAAAAGTTTGAAAAAGTCAGTTTTTTGAGGGGTCTATGTTCTAAAAGTTTGAAAAATACTAAATTTGGTCATTTCTAAAGACCCCACCACCCCCACATTTCTTGAATTCACCACTGCATCCTAGCATAACCTGTAATGGGAGAGTGAGTCTCCTTCTACTAGTGATGACAAAAGCAAAGGGAGAAGGCTGATGTTAGTCTTGGAAAGAGGTTGAATCCAGGGTGAATTGCATAGTGTGGGAATTATATCTTAATAAAGCTATTATTTTTTTAAAACGACAACACCAAATACTGGCAAGGAAGCAGAAAAACTGGCTCACTCATACAATGCGAGTGGAAAAGTACAACCGGCATCCAATAAAACAGTTTGGAAATTCCATATAAACTAGCAAGTTGGCAACTACCAATCATCCCAGGAATTCCGGGCACACTTAGTCTTTTATGACAGGGAAATGAAAACTACCTCCACCTGAAAGCTGCTAATAAATGTTCATAGAAGTTTGTTCATTATAGCACCACAGTGGAAACAACCCAGATGTCTTTCAACAGGTGAGCAGTTAAACAAACCGTGGTTCATCTATATGAACGAATAAGGAATGAACTATCGATACAGGCAACAGCTTGTACGAATCTCCACAAGAGTATGACAAGGGAAGAAGCCAGTCCCAAAAGGTAACATAGCACCTGGTTCCATTTGCATAACATTCTTGAAATGACAAAACTGTAGAATGAAGGGCAGGTTAGTGGATGCGCGGAGGGAAGGGCAGGAGGGAAGTGGACGTGGTTAGAAAAGGGGACCTGGTTATGACTCTGTTCTGTTCCTCCACTGGGGTGGTAGATTCCACAAACCTCCACATGTGATAAAATGGCACAGAAGTAAACACACAATCACATATGAATACAAGTAAAACTGGGGAGTTTGAATAACATTGGTGGGTTGTATCAACATCAATATCCTAGCTGTAATTTTGTACTATAGATTTACAAGACATCATCATCAAGGGAAGCTGGGTAAAGAGTACACGGTATTTCTTACAAGTGCATGTGAAACTATAATTTTCTCAAAATAAAAAGATTAACTAAAAATTCATAAAAATACAATAAAATAAAACTTTTTGACTTAAAAAAAGCAAACATTGGCAAGAAGATAAAGAGAAGACTGGATCATAGCATTCAAAACATAAAAAGCCTAACCTAGATGAAAATGTAACTCAAGCAATAGAAGTATATTTCTCACACTTGCTTCACACTGTAGTATAGTTTAATAAAAACATCAATTCAATAAGACAACAAAGAGAATGAGATTAAAAAGACAATTGGTAGGAAGGTGCAATGGTGGCTCAGTGGCAGAATTCTCACCTACCACACCAGAGACCCGGATCTCTTGATTCCCGGAGCCTGCCCATGTAAAAAAAAAAAAAAGATACTTGGTAGATAACAAATTGAAGGGGCAAACAGCAACATTATAGAGCAAATAAACAAGTTTAAAACAATAAAGTAAAAACTACTGAAAATCAAATTACTGACACAGTAAATGTAAGTAAAAATAAATTATATGGAAATAAAGAAATTATATAGAAAATACTCCACAAAGTAGACAAATACAATCCAACATAAGAATAACTAATGTACCTGAACTGGAAAACACCAAAATTGAAGAAGATATATTCAAAGGTGCAATACAAGAGAATTATCTGAATTTTAAGATACTGCTGAAACCCTAGGAGAAAAGAGAATACTATGTCCAGGAATGCTGAAATTAGAATATCAATATCAAAGTTTATCTGAAAATACTGAAGTTGAAGTATTACACATAAACCCTTCAGACAGCTATCCAGGCAAAGTAAATTGCCGGCAAAGAGGGAAATCAGACTGGTCTCAGGCTTGCCACAGCCCCATTCAGTGCCAGGGTACAATGGAGCTACGAAGTCAGGCTTATTCACTGTAAGATACAGCCCTCTACACATCTTCCCCAAGAGAAGTAAAAGCAGTAAAGCCCAAGACTCAAGCCATACATTTGCTTCTTGGCAATATGGTGAAGAAAAGAGTTTGAGAAAAATGGAATGAGCTCATTTTCAGAAACTGTGGAAGGTGTTAACAAAACTTGATGGTGAGATGTGATCAATATTTTAGGAGATAACATATGGATATCATTAATAATAATTTTTTTTTTTTTTGGCCAGAGACATCACCGCAATCCTCCACCCTTAAGGTGACAGGTATCACATTTACAGAGAGAGAAATCAATTCTCTGTCAGGTTGCTCCAATCACACAGTCAGGCCCATATATATATATATTTTAAACATAACAACATATAAACACGAACATTCTTACTATATGATCATTCCATTCTTGGTATATAATCAATAACTCACAATATCATCACATAGTTGGCACGCCCATATTTTGAACGTGGTTCTACATAATTCAAAGCCAATTCTGGCCTAACAAAACCGTACAATCCTATCTCTAAATAGTGAGATTATATATACTTGGTTTAATTTTCTTATTTTTTGCTTTTTCCCTAAAGTTTTTATAATGGCAGGTGTTGCTTTTGCAATTAAAAAAAACAACAGCAACATTCTTTAAAGAATATGATTCATATAAAGGTTATTGCTTAGAGAAACGATATACAACCTCTAATCCTTCGAACTATAATTCTCTTGATTCCTATATAGCAGTTAAAATTGGTTGGTCATTTGTAAGCTCAGTATATATACATAATTTTTCTCACTCTTTTTCTCGTTTGGTTAAATACAAAATAAATACGGAAATTATCATCACAAATTCAAGATATAAATTGGCTAAGTTTTACTAGTCTAGACTGACACAGTCTGTTTCCTGGAAATCTGTCTAAGCCTTCTGTCTTTTTTTTTTTAACTGTTTAAGTAAAACACACGCGCACGCACACACACACACGCACAGAAACACACTCTGCTGCTGCTACCCCTGTGATCATATTCAGGGTACCGGAGGGATCCAGGGCTCACCCCCAGCCCAGCCCAATGCTACCCTCAGAGAGCAGAGAGGTCTTGCTACCCAGGACACAGCCAGGAGAGCCTAATCAGAAATAAGACTTCCCCGGAAGGAGACAGAAGGTGCAGGCTGGAGATGGCAGACTCAACCTGTTCACATCTCTCCCAGACAAGCAGCCTCTGTCTGTCAAGTTCCTTGAACTTTGAGTAACTGACTGGGGTGCCAAGCAAAGAGCTCAGCCAAGTTCTGAATGAAACTCTTTCCCTCCCCAAACAGCCAAGGAGGAATCAATGATGAGGAACCTGCCAATTTTCTGTCACTTGGCAATTTTCCACACTCAGGGTCATGTTCAAGGAACAAAAGTCCAAGAGGCCTGTGTTCAGAAAGCAAGCAGGACTCTTTCCTCTTTCGAAATACTGCTAAAATTATGATTGAAAGGCTGTGAGGAAATGACATATTTCTAATTTGTCAGGTCAGCAAAAGTAGACAGTTAATTGAGAAAAGGGATCTTGCGAGCTGGCAAATTTTTCTTCCTTTCCTCTCTCCTTACATTTATTTGTGCTGAGGCAAATGATTTTAAACAATTTCCTCTGACTTGGAAGTTTGAATCTTTGTGAAATTCAAAGCACAGTAACTTTTTTGGGGGGGTTGTTGTTCCTCAGAGGTAATTGAGAGAGGAGAGAGAGGGAAGTTGAAAGATTTAATGTCCCAGACTGATTTTAAAACACAGATTTAAGAAATATTATCTCATGCACAAAGAAGAATTTTCAGTAAGGCTTGGGCAATTCTAATAAGCTTTCTATTATGTCAGTGCCTTCAAAAAAGTACATGGGAAAGGGCTTGCTTGTGGTTCCCTCTTGCTAGCCTAGCTTTTAAAGGGGTACTCTATAAGTGATCTCTTTGAGCAAATAGAACATCAAACAGCTAGAAATCAGGACTCAAATAACCTCATTGCTACATTTTGAAAGATTGAGAGCATGAATTACAGGGTTATTTAGGGACTTAACTTTCTTAGCTTAAAAAGATACTTGTCGGGGGGGGGGGGGATGGTGGGCATGGTCCGGGAATTGAACCCGAGTCTCCCATATGGAAGGCGAGCATTCTATCACTGAACCACCTGTGCACCCGAGTCTATAGTTTG
>PVIY010006373.1:0-49084 GCA_004026745.1 Myrmecophaga tridactyla | reverse complement strand
GAGAACAAAGGATCTCCCAAGTTAGGTATGGTGGTTATAGTGCAGCATTGGCCGATAGAACTTTCTGTGATGATGGAAACTCTGCACAGCCCAAGGGAGTAGTCACCAGTCACATGTGGCTAGTGGACACTTTAAGGCTGGCTAATGCGAAGAACTGAATTTTTAGTTGTATTTAATTTGAATTAATTTATTTAAACAGCTACCACATTGGATAGTGCAGTTCTAGAAGATGTAAAAATATGCAGGGATGGTAGAATTTTACAGGGTTCCAAGAATTTTGTCTGATAAGTAACATCACTGTTATGATTGGGGTCAAGACCCAATGCCCCCTAGGTTACTGGTACATATATCCCAGGATGTTGCAACAATAGAGGTTGGTTGGGAATCTGGGAGCCTGGTCCTGCTGGAGCTTCTGTAGGCAAGTAGTATTGATATATGTAAACGTAAACATTGCAAGACAGAAATACAGCTTGCCTTCTGAAACCACACGTTCCCAAAATTCTCCAACACCCATCAAGGCCTCTTTAGCCCTAGCCTGCTGCAGCCCTGCCCTTTAGAGCTCCTCTCCAAGGGAGTGTCTACAAAAAAGAAGCTTCTGAGAACCAAGCCTAGAAAAGAGGCAAAGAACGAGACAGCTATAAACCCCAAGGGCCTGTAGCATCTCCCATCATATTCTCTCCCTCTTCTCCCTTCTATGTTTTGCTTCCAAGAATCATAGCTTTTTACTGTGTGCAGTGAATATAACACAAAGTTTCTGCAAACTTTATGTCTGGCCTAACTTGGCCAGAATATTGGGGGAGGGGTTGGCATTGAGCAGAAGTGGGAGATAGTCATCTTTTCATTAAAGGAACCACAGAGCCATATTGGGCCATGGGGCCATCATTCTTTCCATCGGGAGTCACACCTCAGAACATGCTTGTTGAGAACATTGTAGAATTGAACCTGCTGGACAGACGTGGAGCCAAATACCGCCTCATTTCCTGAAGTCTGTTGTATTGCCAACAGATATGTCCCTCCTCACTGCAGTGCCCCCTACCACTCTTTTGATTATACCCAGGAATGCTCAAATATGAGGCAGGCCCCTTCATGTTAACTCTCTCTCCAAAACTGAAACTTGGATGAATTCCCATGTTAGGACTTGCAAAGCTATGCATGAGGAACTAAATTCACTGACTTTCATCTCACCACAAAATATCAACCATACCATTGGCTGGCTTTGTACATATTAATCCCATTGCTTAGAGTTTTATGAAAAGGTTGACATATCTCCCTCTGGTGTGATAAATGCACATGGACGCCTTTTCATCCACACTGCCTTTTCCAAGCCTTCCTTCACAGTTCCTGTATTCATCTTATCACTTACTGTCCTGGCCACAGCGCCTCTCTT
The DNA here is from genome assembly GCA_004026745.1 of Myrmecophaga tridactyla. Taxonomy (NCBI): domain Eukaryota; kingdom Metazoa; phylum Chordata; class Mammalia; order Pilosa; family Myrmecophagidae; genus Myrmecophaga; species Myrmecophaga tridactyla. The sequence goes on along the minus strand of PVIY010006373.1, from coordinate 47,697 downwards.
CCCCCACCCACCTTTTCAGTCCTGGCTACTCTGACCTCTCTCTTCTCCCAGACTTTATCCCTGTCAATACCACCAATGAGAACAATTATTTAGTGCCTACTGTGTTATTTAATACACAAAAGAACCCTGTGTGATATTCATTATCATCAACTTTGTTTTTAATTATGGTAAAATACACATAACAAAAAATGTTACCATTTTAACCATGTCAAAGCATACAATTCTGAGGCTTTTAGTGTATTCATTGTATTGTCCAACCAACTCGCTATTTAGTCCCAAAACATTTTCGTCAACCCAAAAGGAAACCCCCATGCACATTAAGCAGTTAATTCCCATTTTCCCCTCCCTCAGCCCCTGAAAACCACTAATCTACTTTCTATATCTACATATTTGTCTATTTTATATATTTCGTACGGATACAATCATACAATATGTGGCTTTCTGTGTCCGGTCTCTTTCATTTATAATGTTTTTGAGGTTCATACTCACTGTGGCATGTATCATTACTTCTTTCCCTTTTGTGGCTGAATAATATTCCATTGTATGGATATGCCACATTTCGTTCATATTCATTCACCAACTGATGCACCTTTTGGTTATTTCTACCTTCTGGCTGTTGAAGCCACTTTGAACACTCATGTACCAGTTTTTGTTTGAACAAATATTTCCAGTTCTTTGGAGTGTATACATAAGGAGCAGAACTGTTGGGTCAAATGGTTGTTCTATGTTTAACTTTTTGGGGAACTGCCAAACTGTTTTCCACAGCAGTATGCCATTTTATATTCCCACGGCAACGCATGTGGATTCTCGTTTCTCCGCATCTCACCAACCCTTATTTTCTGTTAGTTTGATTACAGCGATCCTAACAGGTGTGAAGTGGTAGCTCGCTGGGATTTCCATTTGTATTTCCCTAATGACTAATAACCCTGAGTGCCTCTTTTCATGTGCTTGTTGGCCATTTGAATATATTCTTTGGTGCAGTATCTATCAGGTCACTTGCCTGTTTTTAAATTAGGGTTTGCCTTTTTGTTATCATACTTTCATTTTACAAACCAGGAAACTGAAGTATAGAGAATATGGGGTAACACAGGAAGCAAATGACACAGCTGAGATTAGAACCCAGATAGCCTGGCTCTGGGGCTCTTAGCTCCGGGCACTAGAGCTCCTTATTAAGGCTAAAAAGGGGTCAACACTGATGTTCTTTTTCCCCAAAATGTCTGTCCATGTGAACTGGCCCCGTGTTTTAAAATTAGCCTTAAGTTATTCCTCTGGCTTAACCCAGACATCACCTGGCAGGAAGAAAGGAACTGAAATTTGCCAAGTCCCCTATTATGTGGACATCTCTGCTCTAGGGGCTTTCATAGATACAATTTTTCATTTCACTCTTATAGTGACATTATTATTGTTGTTATACTTGGGAGATGAAATTAAGACAGAAAACAAGTTAACTTGATAATAGCCATACCTGAACTAGAACCTGGATCCATATGATGTACAGATTAGGGTGCTCTCTTCTAAAATGCAAATGCTGCTGAAAAGACTGGGTTACAGATTAACTTCTGGGTGAACTGGCCAAGGCCATGCACTATAGTTCTCCAGATTCAAACTCATGGTTTCAGATGAGAGTTCCCATTAGCTGGGTGGCCTGAGCCAAATTGCTTAACCTCTCTAAGACTTAGTGTTCTCATTTATAAAACCAATTCATGTGACTCTTCAGTGAGGCATCAGTGTAAAGACCCTAACAAAGTGCCCAGCATAAATGTAAATGATGAAGGCAGTAAAGACAGCCATCAGGAGGGATGATGGAGCTTCGACGTCCCAGCTCCCTGCCCCACCCATAACCCATGGCCACTCCTGTCCAGGGGCTGAGCTGTGCCTCCTCTGTGCAAAGCAAAAGGGAAAACAACACTGTTCATTTGGAGAAACATCAATAGAGGTTTCCAAAAGGTAGCAACACTCCCTGAAAATGTAGATTGAAGCAAGCCTAGTGTCTGTACTTGAATAAATCCAAGTCTGTCTGACTTCATTACTAAATTCAAATTAAACAAGGGATCCTGCACTGATTCAAGGCAGCAAATCGTAGAAAGAAGTTAAATGAGTGGGTGCAGGCCATAAGATTGAGCTGAACTACCTTCTACAGAGAAGTTCCCAGCCCAGTGACATGACCATAGGTGCCCCTTTCGGGAACGGCCGGGCCAACACCATGTGTGAACCTGCCCTTTTGTCTTGTTCATTTGATTGTTTTGACCATCACAAATGTTATACTTCTCAACCAGGGTTTTCCTGACCAGCAACATCCTTCAGCCACCATTGGCATAAAAAGAAGACAAAAGGGCTGCAATGGTGAATCTGGCTCTTGGAGACCCGAGTTCTAATCAATTGCTCAAGCCTTACTGTGTTTCACTTCCCTTACCTATAAAACGAGGAAACCATATTGAGTGGCCCACTAGATTTCTCACAGGGCCAATGGTCTGTTTTACTTATTGCTTAAAGACTATGCTATTGTTTGCTAGCAACCGAAATCATCCAACATGATATATTGCGTTTTGATGACTCTGGAAGTAGATAGTGAACTCAAGGAGCGATAAGTAAGGAAAAAGCCAAAGGTCTACAGAGATTCACCTCTTCTAGATAAGGATTAATTTACTCAAGCTCCTACCCTAACATAAGAAAAGAATGCTACAAAATGATAATGTATTGACTTATAATCAAAAGCCAGATTAGCCCAATTTGGAAATGTATTAACTGTTTAGGTTGTGACTATGGTTGCTGAAGAAAAAAGCTTTAAAATGCTTTGAGGGAATCTAATTTGAAAGAAACAAATGGATTACATTTTCCTAATTTAGCAGTCAGTTAAGTGTGACTCATTCTCCTCTCTCGCCTCATGTGAGCAGGATAGTAAATACGATATTGACAAGAAAACCCAGCCCTCAAGTTGGCAGATGCCAGCCCTCTTCAGACTGAAGCAGCAGTGAAAATGTGCTTGTTTCCTGTTTTCTTTGCATCACCAAATGGCAGGGACCGCGCCAGCATCTATTATTGTGTCCTACGTGAAAAGGGGCTGATTGCTAATTTCCAACTTATGAACTGCAAATATTGTGGTGAACACTCATGCCTTCTATTTCCTGCTTTTAGACAGGCTTGAGCCAAAAGGAATAGAGATAAATAGGTGCCTGTCCTCCTCCTACTCCTTAGGGGATCTGCCCACTCTCTTGAAAGTCTGCTTCTCCTTCAAGGTTCCTTGCAGCAGTAAGGAAGTTTGAGAAAGATGAGTGCAGGCTCATATTCCAGCCCCGTCTCTTACTGTCTGTGTGACCCAGGCAAAGTCACTGATCGCTCCCTTTACCCAGCTTCCTCATCTAAAAATGAAGATAAAAATACATTTCTCTCATATGATTGTTGAAGTTAAATGGTAATATTTTAAAATATTTACAAACATTTTATCTGTCTGATAAATATTCAAGAGACGGTAATTTCCAGCATCGTCATAGCTGACATTCACTGGCTTGAGTTGTAACTGGAATAACAACACAAATACATCTGCATCAACACAAGGGACAGAAATACAAAGACATGTGCCCACCCAGAGAAAAGCCACCCAGGTCCATGTAGGGTGGCAGGCAGAGGCGTTTGACACCACAAGCAGGGGATTTTGTTTACTCCAGGAGAATCCGCGGAGCCACTCACAATATTTTGAACAAAAAGGACTCTTAGGGAGGTTGGGTGTTGGCTGCATTTGAGCAATTAGCTGGTAACACTCTGCGCACCCCAGAAAGGCTTGTGTTTAGGTCAAGACAGAGCAGCTAGGTATGGTTATTAGGCATTTTCTATTCCTAGTCTAATGAGAGAAGGAATTGTTTGTAGAGTTGCAACTGCCAGGAAGCATGAGCAGTAAAATTTGAGGTACCTCACCTCTCTTTCCCTTTCTTTCCCTCCTACGTCCATCCCAGCAAACCAAAAATACCTGTCCTTCTAGCTGTCATAAAACTTGATGATTTATTTGTTTGGAACTCAAAAGTTTGAAATCTTCCAGAGCCCTCTATTAAAATGCCAATGCCACTGGAAGAGGTAACACTAAAATCTCAGGGTTCAAAAGAGCTGGAAAAAAAAATCTAGTGCAATATTTCATTTTTCAAATACAAAAACTGAAACCCAAAAGGGCTTAGTGATTTGTTCAAACCTACATAATGAGATAGTGCCAGAGATGGCAGAAGAATCTAGCTTTTCGTTTGCCCAGTATAATATTCTTTCTGCTGCCCATTCAGAACCATCATCAGCTATAAATATCCTTGGGGGAGGGGGATCACAGATTGGCTTATAAAACAGGTTTTCAAACTCAATATGGACCAGAGCAGCTGCTCTTTTATCTGATTACACATATTGCTCCTATAAGACTTTGTTTCAAGATTATTCTGCCATTAAAATAGTTTTTGCATCCTCCCTTCGCAACCACGGAAACCAGCTGGGAGTTGGGTTGTGGTAAAATGTGGAGAAAGAAATCCAGACCTTGAGGTTCTGGGGTGGGCAAACTTAACAAAATGACCACTGTAGGAGGGCCTGGAAAGTGTGGTCAGCATAGGATCTTTCAGTGTTTGTGAGGAGGAGACGCTAAATGGGATGGGAAGGAAAAGGAAAGAGAAGATGGCCACAGAGCTCTCCTTTGCTACATTCACATTGCAAGTTTGTGTGTATTTCAATTCAGATTCTTAATAGTGTGCAACAGAAATGAACCCTGGCTATTTTAAGCAAAAAAAAAAAAAAGGGAGGGGGGATTTATTTTATTTTAAGGATTCCAAAGCTCAAGAAGCAACCTGACTCTACTTCTTTGCCTTCTCAGAGGAGGATGATGTGGTGGTGATGCTTCTAAAACCAACCAGCAATGAGCATGGCTTGGCTTTACTTTGACCTTCAATGTCTTCATAATCACAAAAATCTGGAAAAGTCGCCATTGGTAAATGATCAGTTGACGACCTCAAGGCGCAGGTCCTTCGGGGAATTGCCTCCAGACATCCTCAGGATCTCTCCTTGCTCTCCTCCTCCGCTTGCGGTCCTTGAGCGGGTGCGGTACCCTCCGGCCCACTTCTGGGACCCCTCCCATTGGAACCCATGCTCTTGGAAGTTTTGGGGTCCTGTCCCTCGCTCCACGCGACTCTGAGACGTCTGCAGCCCGAGGGCAGGAGCCAGCAGCGGTAGTCCTTAGTCAAGGTGCTAGTCTGATCTTTAGATTATAAAGAAATGACTGCACCTGTGACTACTTCTTGACAAAGAAAACAACCTTAAACGCCATGTGGGCTGATCAGCAACAGGGCTGCAAGCTGTGGAGCCTCCTTGGCAGCTACCTCTAGAGCTAAGGGCTCAGACTACACCTAAATCTGGTCAGTCTGCGAGGTCTTGGGAGGGTATCCACTTCTTACAGAAAGGCAGGCTCCGTGAAGACTCACCGCCTTTGTTCATAGCTCAACGGAGTTTGTGTCATGCCTGCATAGCCTCCAGGGGAATCTTACTGCCTCATTTCTCTGGATTACTTGAAAGACCCAGTGACCATCAAGTGTGGACACAATTTCTGTCATTCTTGCATCAAGTTCTGGGAAGAGCTAGATGATACCTTCCCCTGACCCATCTGCCATTTTTGCTGTCCAGACAGGAACTGCAGAAGCAACCCCCAGGTAGATAATTTGACCAAAATTGCTAAACCACTCCAAGTCAGAAGAAGCAAAAGGAAGAGGCAGGAAGAAACTGCTGTGTTTGAGACGTACAATCAATCTCTTACCCTTTTCTGTGAAAAGAACCTAGTGGTTTTATGCCCACAGTGAAGTTTCTCCACTGGACATCGCAAGCACTACATTTGCCGCATTAAGAAAGCTGCCCCCATCACAGAAAACTTGTAGACTATAGCATTGAGCCATTGAAGAATAATATGGAACGAGTTGAAAAGGTGATAACTCTGCAAGCCAAGAAATCAGCAGAGCTGAAAAAGAAGGTAGGCTATAGTAGAGAAGACATAAATCCTGAATTTGTAAAACTTAGGCTATTTCTCCAGAATAAGCAAGAGAATATTCTTAGACAGATATGAGATGAAGAGATGGAGATTTTTACAAAACTCATTGAAAAACTTGATACAATTTTCAGATCATTTTTCTACATTCAAACAACTGCAGAGGGCAAATGTCTACGCTCAAAACTGGAATTACTGACAAATGTTAAGAGTATACTTCACAGGTATAAAATCCAAAAATACCCTAAACCCTTTTCATTCAGATAAAAGGAATATGGATTGAGCATTCCTCCACAGTATTCTGGTGTAGACAAAGTTATCAAATCATTTAAAGTAGATGTGATTTTAGATACTGAAACAGCTAATTATGTCAGGCTAGAAAAAATGTGCAATATGGGAAGACAAAACAAACCCTTTGTTATAACCTAAGGAGATTGTATCCCTCTCCTGCTGTCTGGGGCTCTAAGAGATTTAATTCCCCTAGGCTTTACTGGGAGGCAGAAGTGGGTAACAAGCCTAAACGGACATTGGAGTTTTTCAAGACTGTCTAGGAACCAGCAGACTCAACGATTAGCTGGGAGTGAATTCTGGGCAATTGGACATTATAATGAGAGTGATTATATTGCATTGGGTCCTTACAGAATCCAGTTTCTGTCAATAATAAGATCCAGTAAAATTGGTGTTTTTCTGGACTATGATATGGGTGAGATTTCCTTCTATAATTTGAATGATAGATCTCTTTTCTATTACTTTTAATGATTCCTTTAATGATGCTCTTTGGCCTTATTTCTATACTGGAACAGATTCTGAGCTTCTTACAAAAAATATCTCTTCAGGGCGGACAATGGTGGCTCAGTGGCAGAGTTTTCACCTGCCATGCCAGAGACCCGGGTTCGTTTCCTGGTGCCTGCCCATGTAAAAATAATAATAATAATAATATATATCTTCAGTAACAAATTATGAAAGATGAAGTACCTAGAATGACTCTGTTTCATTTTCTTTCAGTTTTTTTTTTTTTGGTGTAACTTACTTAGCCAGTCAATTTATAGACTCAGTTATTCTAGATTCTTTTTAAATATAACCCCTAAAAAAACAGCATAGATATTCCACCACCACCCCCTCATTTTCAGCAACTATAAATACATGGTAGCAATACCATTTTCACAGATGTTATTGGTATCAATATCAATTGTCACATGCTTTAGAAATTCCAAGATGAAGTATTTGAAAATTACATTTCCTAATACAGCTAATAATTTTTTTTTATTTTTAAAATTGAAAGAAAAAGAAAAAGAATCAACTGGAGAGGGTGGTGCAATGGTGGCTAAGTAGCAGAATTCTCGCCTGCTATGCTGGAGACCCGGGTTCGATTCCCAGTGCCTGCCCATGCGGAAAAAAAAAAAGGAAGAATCACCAGGCATGGAAAGACAGGCATTAAGTGTAATGTGACAGCCACACTTCAGGACCCACTGCAGGAGATGTAGGGGCAGCCCTCCTAGTGGCATGACAAAAGCTACCCACCCCTCACATCATTGTCAATCACTCACATTCAAAGCTCCAGAGGAGAACACTATTAGCTAATGAGGTCCCACACTCACTCCTTGGCCACACCAGCCCTGAAGCTTCCCTAGTAGGAAGGAGGCATTACCTTCTACCAAGACAATATGGATTGGGGAATAAACAACTCCCCAGAAGGAAAAGGGGGCCATTGGGCCATTATGTAGGAAGATTGGATGGTGGACAGACAAAAAGCAAGGAGCAGCCATTAGGGGCTCTGCATTTGAGTCTAGGAGAGATTCAGACATTGAGAACATATTTGGAAAATTGATGAGGTGGGCTCTAACAGAGTGTCCTCTTGGGAGGACTCACTTCAAGGAAAGAAAGGTTCAGAAAGCAAATCTACATCCTCATCAGTTGGCGAGAAGGATGATTCTGAATACGGAATGGCATCTTTCATGTGGTGCAGAAGCCTGCCTGGTTCCTATGACACCCATAACCAAGTCTTAAGGACAGCAGAGGGGCTGTAAATAAAAAGTGAAAGAACTTTTTCATTTAGGAGGAAAAAAAAGAAAAACACTAAAACAATAGCTCTAGACGTTTAGGGCATGAGGCACAAGCAGCACTGTTGGGGTTGAATCCTTCTTCCCCTCTTAGCTGCAGACTGCTGTACAATGTGCCCCTGCCTCCTAGAGGGGTTGAGGGACCCTGCTGAGGCTGTGGGGCCTCATGGAGCAGAGGCAGATCCCAGCCTGGGGAGAGATGTAGGACCTGGTCCTCTAATCCCCCAGGAACGAAAAGGCTCCTCTTTCGCAGGTGGAAACACAAGCCATCAACATCTGAGTAAATCACTGTCAACGTGAGCTGATAAGATTCCACAGCCTGATGAGGAAGAATTCAGTATGTTCTCCAAGGCAACCCTTGAAGAAGGATGAAACAGCACTGGCTGGAATGTCCAGGGCCTCTCCCTACTTCTTAGCTGAGTAATCTTGGGCAAGTGACAGAATGTCTTTGATATTCAGTTCCTTGATGGTGAAATGGAAACTCTAAATCCTATGTCAAATGAGATAAAAGGGTCAAACACAGCCTAACATGTAGTAGTACTCAGTTCATGGAAATCTAAATAAAAATGCAATAAATGCTAACAATGTATTAATTGTTTCCTCTGTGCAGGCATAGTAAAGTTCCAACTCTGGAGTCAGACAACCCAGGTTCAAATCCTGCACCTTGCTACTTAGTAGCTAGCTGTGTGAACTTAAATATGTTCCTCAAACTCTGTGAGCTCCCAGAGCTCATTTATGTATGGTCTTACCACATAAGATCATTAAGAAGATTAAATAAGATAAAGCATGAAACATGGAAAAATGCCCAGCACATACCAATTCTCAATTAATATGAGAGATTATGGTTGCTATAATTGTTCTCATTTGACACAATACTACCCACCAGGTATGAAGAAATGTTCTGTGCTAGCCTCCCAACCTTTGGCCAACCCAACTGAATTAAAGCCACAAAGGGTGACTGAAGATATTGATAATAGTTCTGCCACACCATGGAGCAATTACAGGGTAAAAAAAGACACGAGGAGACGGGAGAGAAGAAGAGCAAGTACTTTGGACACTAATATTTATTAGAAGATGGCTCCCAAGTAATAGCTATACACTTGTTTTGGTTCTGGCATTTTTCACCAGGCCTCATGGACTGGTGGAAGGAGGAGCTCTCTTTATGTGATTCCTTCTGAGTATAACTGATCTTAGGAGGAGAATATTTAATTAGTATTTTCTGAGTGGGCGGACTGCTAAATAATACTCATTTAGGACATTCAGGTGAGATTTAAGGGAGGAGAGCCTGATCTGGAGAAAAGAGATTCCTGGGGAAAAGAGAAATATATATATATTTCTAATCCATCCTTCTATCTCTATAATATATATATATATTTTTTCTAGTCCATTCATACATTTATATATATATATATATATATATAGTGTGTGCATGTGTGTGTGTGTATTTCAAGGAAAATCATCTGTATATTTGAGATGCCCCAAAGTGCCTGGTATCAAGGCTGCCTACAAAATATTTTAAAACTTTGAGAGAGATTTGCATGAAGAAAAATAAAACTGAAAGATTAAAGAATGAAGCTTAAAAATAAGATTGCTAAGCTCAACTGCTTGCACGTTTTCAGGCTTTTAAGTAATGAGTGGAGGAGATGTTTAGGATTAGACAATTGAGAGAAGAGAAAAAGTCCCAGATGATGATAACATTACTAAACGTATAACAAAGTAAAAAAGGAGAACACACAAAAAAGCATGTCACTTAGGGATACTTGGCGTCTGTTGTCTTAAACATCTTTGAGATCTAAGAAGCAGAGAGATTCAAGGAGACAGCAGGGCTCAAAATCAACTCATCTCCATCAGCAGACCATATTCAAAGAGGAACGGAGCAGAAGTCTTTGTTAATCATAATAAAGAATTTGCTGTATTCAAATGAAATAACAGCAAAGTGGAAGTATGCCAGGGCATACCAGTTTTCCAAGCAGGAATAAAGGGAACGCTAGGAAATTACAGAGCCTTCATCTCAATGTCTGTAATTTGCAAAATAATGGAAACAATAGCAGGGTAAGTTTGCCAAATGCATTTACAAATGAGTATCATTCCCTTTAATCAAGCTAGAGATAACCAACAAGGCTGGATAGAGGATTGGGGGTTTATGAATCTCTCTTTTTTTTTTTTATGGAGCTATGACACAATTAATAATTACATATGAGTTATTTTACCTTAATGTCCCGAATATTTCACACAGAAGCTATTTCTAATGGACCCATTATGGAAGAGTAAGATGAAAAGCAAAGCAAACAAAGAAACCAAGTACTATGCACTGTCTGCATTATATGTGTGTGTGCTACTATGTATTCTTTGTTGTTTAAATTCAAACTGTGGCATAGAGCTAAAGGGAAACTTAAGAAATTAAATAAACCGTGTTCCTAGGACTGAGTCAAAAAGCTGCTGAGGTCTATTCATTCCTAAGGATAAGTAAGGCAGATCGTTCTCTGTCCTTTTGAGGAGCCCCTTTGAGCTTAGCTCCTCTCTCTTTAGTGCATGGCTCCTTTTTGAAACTTTGCTGCAACTGAAGCCCATTTCCTTTTGTCTGGTCTTCAGTGAAGACACTGAACAATGAGACATCGCCCTCCTGATGCTGGAAAACATGCAAGAAGTCACCGCCGGCAGCATCCAGAGATGGAATGACTTTACCTTGTTCTTTTTGCATTGGTTTTATATTAATTTATCTAAGTTAGATACTTAGCTCATGAGGAGAGAGAGTCCTGAGCTTCTGGGAATTAGAACATTTGGTTCTATTAGTGGCAGATGTAAACTTAGCTGCTGTGGAAGTGGGCAAGACACTTGAGCCCTGAGCTACCAATAGGCATCTCTGCTAATTTATGATCTCCTCTTAGCCATGGTCTTCAGTGCCCAGGCAGTTCCACCTCATATGTTTCATTCGCCCAATGTCCACAGCCAATATAAAAGCCAGTGTTTCGCCTATAACCTTTCTTCATTCCTCAGCCTGGTAGATGGACTTGTTCCACATTTCAGTAATTGAGGCTATCGGACTTAAAATTCCTAAATTTTCCTGTAATATAAAACCATTTTACATCCATTGCCATTCTTACAATTTCAGAGAAAGCTGTGCTCTTCCTTTTGTTGAAGCTTAAGATCCCTAACAATGCTCTAGAACCCACCCCCTTTCCCCATCTCTGGGGACCTTGGCCTGCACACCACTTTTCACAGGCTCCTTCCCCTCAGTCTGCAAACATGTTCAAACCTCTAATATCTAAAACCCTTCAGCAAAACCCAGTGTGCCCCACTGACCACTGGTTATCTCTCTCTGTGCCATCAAAATTGAGTTTCTTGATGGAATAATCTCAACTTAGTAACTCCACTTCTTCACTCTCAACCCCATATCTAGTTTCCCCACCCTACACTCCCCAAGGAGGCAGGAAAAGATGCTCTGGCAAAGCTCACCAGCAACCTCCTAATCACTAAATCCTTCTCTAACCTTTTCTTACTCACTCTGTGTAGCAATTCAAAGTTTAGCCCACTTTCTTCTTCTTGAAACTCTTCTCTTGACTTTGAGACCCACCCTCATATGGTTCATAAGTCTTTCCTTTAATTGTTTTACTCTCCCGATGCTGGAGAGTCTGTGTTCTGGCCTTGATTTTCTCATCGTCTTTTCTTAGAAGATTCCAACCTCTCCCTTGGTTCTGACACCTCAGTTCCAAAAGATTTCATATTAACATTTCCAGTTCTGCTTTTTCCTCCCGCTCCAGAAATGTACACCCAACTTCCTTCTGAATATCTCCACTAAAATATTCCTCAGCTATCTAAAACTTGTATGGTTCTCTTCTCTGTCTTCTTTCCACTGCCCTCTTCCTTCCATAATCTCTCCCTTAGTTGGGGATATCTGGAGCAGAAACCTGGGATTAATGCTGAACTTCTGCCCACACCGCACATCCAACCAGCACCAGTGCTCCTCAAATTACCTTCCCTAAGCTTTTCACATGTCTAATTCCTCCCCTTTATTCCCAACACCATGGACTTGCCTTAGGTCCTCTCTCTTGCCCAAACTCTTTCAATAGCCTTCTGAATGGTCTCTGCCTTTAACATAGCCTCTACTTCATCATGCTCTGCCATCCTGCTTGTTCTAAAACCCAAATACATCTCCTTTCCATCAGCATCCCAAAAGAGAGATGATTTCCCCCCTCTTCTTCCCCCACACAGAAAGAGTATAATCTGATTTTTCACAGTCTTCTGAGAATTCTACTCCGGTAAGATAAGGTGAGGAAAGTGTCTTCTACTTTCTACTAAAATACGAATATCCCAGCCTGGTAACTCTCCTATGAAATTCTTGTAATACTCCATCTGAGAGTGAGAAAGGATAAACAAGAAAGGGAAAACACAGCATGCTTTCTTTACCTTCCTTTTAATTTGATTTCTTGAATTGATGCAGTATATCTAGTGGGGTTACCATCTCCCTCTCCTTCTATGTTTTTTTTGGGGGGAGGGGGGACTTTTATCAGAGTAATATAAATTTCTAAATCACTGAATTTCTTTTCACTCAGTAGAAGATAGTACTTCCAAAGAAAATGCTAAACTGCTCAAGTGCCCCCCACTGGGATCAAAGAGTTTCCCTGTGTCCCATGAAGATCTTAGTAATTCTCTCTCCTGTATTAATGTCTTCAAGCTCCTTATCTCCCAAAGAGAACCACTTTCCCCTCTGTATCCTGACAATATCTTTCTCCTGTATTTGTTAACTGGCTCTCTCCTCCTGGAAGTGTTCCATGGATTAACTTCAACCCACTTGTGATGACAGTGAGAATGGCGATGATGATGATGATACAATTCTCTCTGCTCTGTAGGTCATCATGCCCATTTAATTGGGTTACAGTATACCACTTGACATTTATTGATACTATTTTGTAAATATTCTTAATTGTTCTCATGTGCTCATTTCTTTATTCAGGGTATAAATTCTTAAAAGAAATTAAATTCACTTAAATGCAAAAGAGCATTTACTTCTTTATATCATTGGCATTGGGTATAGTGCTTGGCACATGGGTAAGTGCATAGTATGTGCAGAAAGCACAGTAACTACGGAGGAAAACATTTTTAAGGATAAGTGTGACACCACCCCTAACTTGGAAATGTTTATAAGCACCTAGTTCTTTAGGGAAAAATGTGTATCTATATATGCAAGATAAAACTTATTTTAGCTGATTTATCAACATATATATGAATGTATAAAATGAACATATCTCTCTATAAATAACAAAAATGAGAGGGTTTGAGAGCTGTAGAGGAAGTTGGGAGACCTTCCCAGAAACAACTGAGCTGGACATTGAGACATGAAGAATTTCCTCAGGAGACAAGAAGGACTTTCATCCTAAGTGAGGGAAGAACTAAACAGACACAGCAGAAGACATAAAAGGAAAAACAAAAACAACCTTGACGCTCTGGGGACCAGGGAAGGGTTTCATGTGATTTGTGACTGAGACACATTTCAGAGAGGGGAAGTCCCTGAGACGGATCTAGAAAGACAGGCTGAGACCCGTTTGTTAAGGAATTTGTTCTTTATCCTGCAGGCAATGGAGAATCTTGAAGGTTTCTCAGAGGAGGTAAGAAGGGAGAGAATATGCATTTCAGAAGGATCTTCCCCGGCAGCAGTTTAGAGGACAGTTGGAGGCAATGGTTTATGAAACTGCAGAGCAGTCATGTCGTCGCCAGGGTCTGGAGGATGCCAGTGAAGGCAGGGGCAGTGTAGGAGGTGAGTATGGGAGGGAGGCAAGAGCAAGGAGGAAATCAAGACCTCAGGGAGTTGCAGCTAGGGAGCATGGAGGAGATGAGACTAAGTCCCCTTGGGACAATGCACAGTCTGCTGGTGGCAGAACTGCTTAACTTGTGCAGCCAAGGCTGCCTGAGCTTCTGTACCTAGCGATGCAGGAGTTGCATCCAGGCTCGTGGGGCCTGAGACTCAAATGACTTTGAAAGCCCTCTTAGAAAAAAACAACAAAATATGAACAAGAGTTAACATTCACTTAGAGTGGGAAAAGCAATAAAAACAGATGGCAATGCTGTAAAGCTGATAATCCAAAAAATCCAGAAAAGTGATATGATTTTATTAATATTAATTAACTGCCTGACACTTCTGCAATGCTTTTTCCCTACATTTTTTCCGCTGTATACTTTTTCTTCTTCACCCCTTTTTTTATTGAGATAAAGTTCACATAATATAAAATTCATCATTTAAAAAATGTACACGTCAATAGTGTTTAGTATTTCACTATATTCCATAACTATTACCACTAATTTCAGGACATTTCCATCACCCCCAAAAGATACCTGTACCTATCAGTAGTCAGTCCCAATTACCTCTCCCTCTCTTCCCTGAAAATAGTAATCTATTTTCTCCTCTATGGATTTGCCCCTCAACATTTCAAACAAATCAATTCGTATAATCTGTGGTCTTTTATGTTGGCCTTCCTTCATTTTACATAATGTTTTCAAGGTTCATCTAAGTTGCAGTATGTTTCAGTACTCATCCTTTTTAATGGCTGAATAATATTCCATTGTGGACATACCACATTTTGTTTAGCCATTTTGGTTGTTTCTACTTTATAGCTATTATGAACAATGCTGTAATGAAAATTTGTGTTCGGGTTCTATGTGAACATACACTTCTTATTCTCTTGGGAATATACCTAGCAATGAAATTATTGGGTCACATAGTAATTCTATGTTTAACTTTTTAAGTAACTGTCAAACCATTTTCCAAAGTGGATGCACCACATTATATTCCTACAGGCAATGTATGGGGATTCTAATTTCTCCACAATCCTTACATTTATTTTCTCTATTTTCATGTAGTCCTTGGTCATTTATATGTTCTTTGGAGAAATATCTATTCAAGTCTTTTGCCCATGTTTTAATTAACATGTCTTATTATTGTTGAGATGCAAGAATTGTTTATATATTCTGCATACTAGACCCTTTTCAGATGTATGAGTTGCAATTTTTTTCTCCCATGGCAAACTTTTTTTTTACTTTCTTGATACTGTCCTTTGACTCACAAATATTGTGTGTATGTGTATGTACATGGATTCTTTAAGGGTTTCTATACACAAGATCACGTCATCTACAAATAGAGAGACTTTTACTTCCTCCTTTCCAATGTGAATGCCTTCTATTTTTTTTTCCTCTCTAATTGCCTTGGCTAAAACTCAAGTATACTATTAAATAAAAGTGGCAATGGTAGACATCCTTGTCTTATTCCTGATCTTAGGGGAAAGCTTTCAGTATTTCACCAGTAAGTATGGTGTTAGCTGTGTAAACTTTTTCATAGATGTCCTTTATCTGGTTGAGGAAATTCCTTTTTATTCTTAATTAGCTGCTGAGTGTTTTTTTATCATGAAAGACTGATGGATTTATTTATTTATTTATTTATTTATTGCATGGGCAGGCACCAGGAACACAAACCTGGGTCTCCCGCATGGCAGGCAGGAACTCTGCCACTGAGCCACCATGGCCTGTCCAAGACTGATGGATTTTATCAAATACTTTTTCTGTCTCTATTGAGATGTTCATGGGGGGTTTCCCCCTTTATTCTATTAATATGGTGTATTACATTGATTGACTTTCATATGTTGAATCACCATTGCATTCCTAGGGTTAATACAACTTCGTCGTGGTATATAATCCCTTTTATATGGTGCTGGATTTGGTTTTATGTTGAAGATTTTTGCATCTATATTCATAAGGGATATTAGAATAGTTTTCTTTTCTTGTGATAGCTCTACCTGTTTTGATATTAGGTGAATACTTAACTAATAGAATGGCTTAAGAAGTGTTCTCTCCTCTTCTGTTTTCTGGAAGCATTTGAGCATATTTCCTGTGGATTCTTCTGTAAACATTTAGTAGAATTTACCAGTGAAGTTGAACAGAAAAGCACCACTGTGTTTTTTTCTTTTGTTGCTGGAATTTTTTGATTATTGTTTTTACTTCTTATAGGTCTATTCAGATTTTTTATTTCTTCCTGAATCAGTTTTGGTAGTTGGTGTCCTAGGAATGTGACCATTTCATCCAGGTTGTCTAATTTGTTGGCAAACAATTGTTTGTAGTATTCTCTGCTAATCATTTTTATTTCTATAAGGTCAGTAATAATGTTCCTTATTTCATTCTAGATTTTAGTAATTTGTAAATCTAGCAATTGTAATTTAGTAAATTTCTTTCTTTTTCTTGGTCTGTCTATATATAAGTTTGTCGATTTTGTTGATCTTTGAAAAGATTTCTGTTCTCTGTTTTTTTTTCTACTCTGTTTTATTTATTTCCATTCTAGTCTTTATTATTTTCTTCCTTCTGACTGATTTTAGCTTAATTTGCACTTCTTTTTCTAGCTTCTTAAGGCAGAGGATTAGTCTAATGATTTGAGATCATTCTTCTTTGGTCATTTAGCATTTACAGCTATAAATTTCCTCTGAGCACTGCTTCTACTGCATCCCATAAATTTTGGTATGTTGAGTTTTCATTTCCATTCATCTCAAAGTGTTTTCTAATTTCTCTTATTTTTTTTTTCTTATTTGGCTCATTTGTTATATAAGAGTATGCTTATTTCCATATACTTGTGAATTTCCCAATTTCCTTCTGTTATTAATTTCTAATTTTATTCCATTACGGGTGACAAATATACTTTTCATGACTTCAGCATTTTAACAGTTATTATTATTAGACTTCTATTATGGAGTCAAGTATGGTCTTCCACAGAGAATGCTGTATGTGCACATGAGAAGAATGTATAGTCTGCTGTTGCTGGGTGGAGTGTTCTATGGATGGCTGGTAGATCTAGTTGGTAAACAGTGTTGTTTGAGTCTTCTCTCTCCTTGCCGATGTTCTGTTTAGTAGTTCTAGCCTGGAAAGAGGGGTATTGAAGTCTCCAACTGTTATTGTTGGATTGCCTATTTTTCCCTTCAACACTGCCAGACAGTTTTTGCTTTGGGCATTGTCATTAATATGTGTTTATAATTGTCATCTTCTTGATGTATTGACCCTTTTTTTGTATAATGTCTTTTTGCCTCTCATAACATTTGCCTTTAAGTCAATTTGGCTTAATATTAGTATAGCCATTGCAGTTCTTTTTTGGTTACTGTTTTCATAGAATTTCTTCTTCCATCTTTTTATTTTCAACCAATTTGTGTTTTAAATCTAAAATGAATCTCTTATAGACAGAATATAGTTGGATTCTTTTTTTAAAAATCCATTTTTTCCATTCTCTTTTTTTAATTGGAGAATTCAACCTGTTTTCATTTAATGTAATTACTAATGAAGAAGGGCTTATTTCAGTCATTTTGATATTTGTTTTCTATATAAATTATGCCCCTTTTTTTGTTTGTTTCCTAATTCCTTCCTTACTACCTTCTTTCATGTTAAATAGATATTTCTAGTGAGTCATTTTAACTCCCTTGTTGTTTCTTCAACTTCATGGTTTTTTTCCTACTATGTATTTTTGAGTTATTTTCTTAGTGGTTGCCATGGGGATTACAATTAACATCTAGTGTTTATTATTAACTATAACAATCTAGTTTGGATTAATACCTTAATTAATAATTTCAATTGTATTTCAAAACTTTGCTCTTATACAGCTCCTTTCTTCCCTCCCCCGCTTTATGCCTTTATTATTACAAGATAAATCTTTATATATTATATGCCCATCAACATAATTTATAATTATTGCATTATGTCATTGTGTTTTAAATCAGCTGGAATAAAAGTTACAAATAAAAAAGATATACATTTATACTCTCCTATATTTACCCATGTGATTAGTTTTTCCGATGTTTATTTTTTCATGTGGATTCAAGTTACTGTCTAGTGTTCTTTCATTTCAGCCCAAAGGACTTCTTTTAGTGCCTGTTATAGAGTAGTTCTGCTAGCACAAACTCTCCCAGTTTTTGTTTTTCTGGGAATGTTTTATTTTCTCCTTCATTTTTGAAGGATAGTTTTGCAGAGCTTCAAGGTCAGAATTTAGGGCCCTTCCAGGTCTTAGCTGAGCACGCACGGCTTTCTAGATTCCCAGGAATATGTTGAAGCTTTTCAAAGCCCTCATGGCCATCTCATTCTCCCAAGCTTTTTGGTCAGTCTGTTGTTTGTCCCAACTGTTATCTGTTGCCACAGGCAGCTACTAAAACAGTTGCCAGTAAATATTTCCGACAAATGGTCCCCCACAACCTCACCCCAGCAGCTTTAACACTGGGCTTGTTCAGAGTCAGGCAAAATTAAGATAAGCCTTTTGAGCCAGTCTTCCAGAGGGTCACCAGACAGGCCAGAACAAATACAGTAGAATTCTCTGCAATCAGTTTCCTACCTAGGTACTTACCAGGAGTGCAGGCTGGGTTTTTGTTCTTGTTGTTGTTTTTCAAAGCTACCTGAGCTGGGGAGTGGAGTATGGGGTAAGGCTAAGTTAAAATGCCACAAAGCTCATTGTTCTTACAGTATTTCAGACATTTTTCCTGAATAAGTGATTAATTTCCAGAATTCTGAAAAAGTTGATTCTGATGTTTTTCCATTGCTTTTATAGAAGGGCAGAATATTGGAGTCCCTTGTACTGTTATTTTCACTAATGTGATTCTGTATACTTTTTTTTATTGCTTCTTCACCTGACAATTTTGTAAAGCAATGTTCCATTGAACGTATAGAAGGGTAATCAATCTTTGTTTTAGCATAGTTGGTTCAAATTGTTGATAGTTTAGAACAAATTTTTAACCTATGGGCAATCCCACATCTATTACTTCCTTCAGGCTCTTGTCAGGCAAGTCCCTTACTGGAGCAAGCCCTGAGCACTCCAGCTCTGCGATATTGGCTCCCTTGGCTCCTGCACCCAGTGCCATGGGGCGGGTCAGGCTCAACCCCATATCCCTGCTCTCACTGGGCTGCAACTGGGGCTGGGGGACAAGACACCAGGAAGCCCAGTTCCTAGTGTTCTAGCACATCCAGCAGCCTCCTACTCAGATCCTTTTCCTGAGGATCAAAGAGAAAGTCTAAATTCTCCCTGACAACTCCAGAGGCAGGTTGTGACAGGGGGCAGGAGGATGTGGAGGTAGGGCTGGCTGGCTGCCTGAAACCCTGGGGCCATCAGCAAAGCAAATACAAAAAAGGTACAAAGGTGAAGGTACAAACAATCTGAATGTCCACTCACTGATGGGTGGATAAATAGAATGTGGTATATCTATACAATGGAACATTATTCAGCAATACAAAAAAATGAAATACTTTTAGGTGCTACAACATGGAGAAATTTTTAAAACATTATGTTAAGTGAAAGAAATCAGTCACAAAAAACAGCATAGGCAAATGCTTGGAGAGAGTAGCTCAGTGGTTGCCTGGGACTGGAGATGGAAGGGGACAAGAATGAGGAATGGATGTTAATGAGCACAGGGCTTCTCTTTGGGGTGATGTGGAAATGTTCTAAAATTTGATTATGGTGATGGTTTCACAACTCTGTGAATATTCTTTAAAAAAAACATGGAATTGTACACTTTAAATGGGTGAATTTTATGTTATGTGTGTAACATCACAATATAGCTTTCAAAAAAAAAAAAGTGAATATTCAGGGGGAACCCGGAAGGGACAACACTCCTGGCCTGAGGCACATGCCAGAGTTGCTGCTGATTCTCCTTGTCTCAGGGGAAAGCATTCGGTCCAAGAAGGAGACCCTGCAAATGAGGGGCCCTGAAGCTTAAGCTACATTAGTGTTTTGGATATTGCCATGTATTTTCCTTTCCTTCCTCCTCACCTCACTCCCTATTTTTTTGGTCGATTGACTTCTTCAGGATGATAAAACGTTTTAAAAGTAAACTTGACAGATACATACTCAGTTAAATTAACATTCCCATCTTCACTGACTCATTTGGCGGGAATAAGCTTACAGGTCAAGTGGCTCAGGGAAAGAAAACAAGGGGTGACATTTTAAAAATGAACTGATATATGAGCTACAGCTTCTCAATTTAAAACAAAAATCACTCAAACCAATCTTTCTTTTCTTTCCTTTTTTCTTTTTTTCTCCTTTTCTTATAGACCTATGACAGAGGGAAACTCTGGGGCCAGCAGCCAGAGTATCAGTTGGCTTAGAAGCAATAAATTCGATAGTTGCCTTTGGAATCATATCTGAAGGGTGGCTCAGTTGGTAGAATTCTACCCTGCATCCCACTCTGTACTTCAGAACTTCCCTTTGAACATACATAGACATTGTTTCTTAATTCTTCCCTAGTCATTTTCAAATCTGTTGTCCAGGCCTTCCTTTGAAAGCAAGAGCGCATGCCCAAGGTGGAAGCCACAGACACTTTGTAACCTAATCTTGGAAGTGAGGTCCCATAACTTTGCCAAATTCTATCGTTAGATGCAAGTCATTAAGTCTGGCTCACGCCCAAGGGGAGGGGATCCCACTTCTAGGCATGAACACCAGGAGGAGGGAATCATTGGGGCCATCCTAGAGGCTGCCCACCACACTTTATGCAGCTACTTATCCCTGAAGTTTGGTGAGTAAATTCAACTTTTAAAATGCTGCCGTCCGATATAGCAGCTACTAGTCACTTAGTGTGGCTATTTAAATTAAAATTAATGAAAATTAAGTAAAATGTAAAAAATTTTAATTCCTCAGTCACACTAGACACATTTCAAGTGCTTGGTAATCACCTGTGACTAGCAGCTACGTGCTGGACAGTACAGATCTTTCCATCATAATAGAATGTTCCTTCGGACAGTACTGCAAAAGAATTCTGAAGAAGTAAACACTTGTTTTATGAGGCACCCAGCCTTCCTGTTGCATTCATTGGCACTCATGTTCTTACTCTGTCTCCTTTCAAGGACTTAGTTGCAATTAGTTTCTTTCCTTCCTGAAAATCTGCTCTCAAGAAAGAAAAGGTTAAGATCATTCACACTGAAGTGTAAATGACTATCTTTGACCTCATCATTTCCTCAACCTTTTTCATCTCAACATGACTGAACCAACAGCCAAAGGAATAGATTTCAAAAGCATTCTTCTGAATGCTTTTGAAACTTAAATCCTTTTTGATGTGAGTATACTCATTCCTAGTCTCTTTGGCTTTCGAATCCAGGGTCTCACATAATGGATTTTTTCAAAGTAGGTAGCAACCTGGATGTCCATATGTTGTTACTTAGATCACACCCACAAAATCAAACAAATAATATAATAGAAGTTATCTGTACGTTTTTATAACCAGGGACTACAAAGTCCAGTAAACGGTGTTATGCCATTTAATGCCTAATTTTTCCTAGTGGAATAAATGAATCTATCATTTAACTCGTTTCAGCCAGAAGGACAGCCTTTCAGTTGCAGAGGGAAAACAGAAGTTCTTTGACAGAAGAGACAAAAAGCGCTGGAAAGGGCTCGGTTAGCTATGAGCAATGTGCGTCTCCACCTGAGCTAACAGGCCCATGATTGGAACCTGGTGCATAATATTCACCTCCGCGGCTGGAGCAGGGCCGTTGCTGCTATAAACACAATTTGCCGCATTGTTTTCATGGGATCATTTGGAAGCAGAGGGAGCTGTCTCTAATGACAGGTCACAAACACTCACCACGCGAGCTCCTTTATGCCCGCCTCAACCGGGCTGGGCGCTGGCAGCCCTGCCATTCAAGCTCTTGTTTTTTTGTTATGGAACAAAAGCCTCACTCGCAGCTGTGGCGCCAAAATCTAGCTCACCCTGTACAAGTAACTGACAGCTCCAAAGCTTGGCGGAGAGGAGGCTAGGCTCGGCTCCTCCAATCGCGGCGGCCCCTCTCCGTGAGCCACGCATGTTTACCGGCTGCCTGCCGCTGGCGGGGAGGGAAGCGAGGGGGAAAACCAGGACGTGGAGTCTGCTCGGAGTGGGCGTGCTCCCAAGAGAAAAGTGAAAGTGTGTGAGGCCCGCCGCTGGGGAAGAGTCCACGCTGTAACCGGAGCCTGCCGCGGACTGCGGTTCTCTAGTCTGGTTATTCCCATCAGCCTGCAAGACGTGTCCCTGGCACTCTTCGCATGACTTCAGGTGTATGGGCTCGGTGATTCTAAGGTGAAAGCACAGAGAAGGTGTCGGCACCTCAGGGTTTGTTTTTTTTTAAAAAAAAAAAAACTTTTTAAATTGCCGTAACATATATAACATAAAATTTTGCCATTTAACTATTTTAATTGTACAATTCCGTGGCATTAATTATATTCACCACTTTGTGCTATTATCAACCCCACCCATTACAAAACTTTTTCATCACCCAAGGGAAACTCTGTACTTTAAAGCAATAACTACCCATTCCCTCCCACATCCCCATCCTCTAATCTTTCTGTATCTATGAATTTGCTTACGGAAAATAACCATTTAAGTCCCCAACCCTCGACCAAGCACCCTAAAGTGAAAGAAGGCCAGAGAAACTGACAGACAAGATGAATACATGTTAGAGATGTTGATATTCTTTCCTATAAGCCTTCAAAACAAGTTGTCCTCATTATCAGCAGAATTAAAGAGGGTTTATTTAACCCTGAATTGTGCACGTACTGTTGTATTTTGAATCACCTGAGTAAAAAGAACTTGTCCTGTGCCATGAGTAGCTAATAGAGTTACATAGTAAGGAAGGTTCCACGGGTGTCATTTGCAAAATGAAGATGCAAGCCCACATCTGTTACATCCAGACAAAATAAAACAGATTCAGGCCTGGCCAGTGGATACCGGGAGATTGGAAAGCATCTAGCTAAAGAGGGGGGTTATTAAATGACTTTTGAGTACGTGAATTTTGCGTTGGAGACAATAGAGCTGAGAGACTGAGGTAGTTTTTGAGTCTGTGACCTGAGCCACTGTGCTGGTTCTGTCTCATGCCATTGTGTGATTTTTGTAGTAGCTGCTCTGGGCATCCATTTTTTCATCAATAAAATGGAGATAATACATCCAGGCTTGCTGCGACGTTTAATGAGATAATTCATGCAAACTGCCTGGCATGCAGTAAGCACATAATAAATGGATGTGGTTATTTTATGCCAATATATGATGGTGAATTTTCCAGAAATAATTGTATGGTGATAGGCCAAGTTCTTCCTCACAAAGAGAAAAGCATGTGGGACAATATAACTGGCACATAGTGAGCACTCAGTCAGCACTGGTGATGCTGCTGTTGCTTAATCAAACACATCCTTGGCTGCACCAGCTACCACCTAGGTTTCTTAATCTGTCTGTGCCTCGGTTTCCTCATCTGTAAAATGAACATAGCAGAACCTACCCCACAGAGAGGATCAAGTAGATAACTCGAGTGAAGAACCTGGCACCAGGGGTACAAAATAAGTGTTAGCTATTTTTAATATTGCTTTCAGCATCTGATGAATGATAATTCTACAAATTAAGGCTAGTGACAGACCATGTTCTCCTCGAGGTATAATTTAAGAACAGGAAGATAATGAAGTTTTCCTCAGGGGCATGCCCCATCTTCCCTTCTGTGGTGTCTTCCCTTTAGATCAGGGTTATTTCCTCTTCTCTGGACTCCTGACGTCCTCTTGTTGCTCCAGCTGTCCAGGACTTTGCATTCTCACATCAACCAGGCCTGTCCTTTCTTGCAGCACTTTTTTCCTTATTAATCACCAACATTTCTTTTAATTTTCTTTTTTTTTTTATTAGAGAGGTGGTAGGTTTACAGAAAAATCATGTGTAAAATACAGAGTTCCCATATATGTGTCCCCGTTATTTACATTTTGCATCAGTACAGCACTTTCTAAACACTTTTTATTTTGAGATAACTGAATATTCACATGCGATTGTCAGGAAAAACACAGAGATCCTATGTACCCTTCACCCAGTGTTTCCCAATGGCAATGTCCTGAATAACTATAGTGCAATATCACAACCAGGAAATTGACATTGATTCAATCTACTGTATCCAGATTTCACCCATTTCCTGTACACTCCTGCGTGTGTGTTCAGTTCTGCAATGTGCCGCATGTAGATTTGTGTGATCAGCACCAAAGAAAAAACACAGGGCAGTTCCATCGCAAGAATCCTGGGTTTTACCCCACACCTTCCCTGATGGCACCTATTTTCCCAAAAAACTTCTTTCTCCTGTTTCCAAAGACTTGCTAAGACAGTCTTAGCAAATAAATTCTGGCCAAGGTATTGATGAACGATTATAACTGTTTGATGGGTCTTCCCCTCAAGAAAATTATATTCTTGGAAAGAGTTTTAATGATTTTACTCAGGAATTAAGCAGTAGGTGAGTGTCAGGGAGGAAGCAAAAGGAAAATGGGGTTTAGAATTATTGATCATCTTTAAGAAAAAGAAAACAATAAAAAAATTATTGCTCATCTTTAAATGTGCATGTATAAAGATGGGAGGAGGGAAGAAACATGGAATCCCTTATAAACCAAAAGGGCTCCAGGCTGACCCATCTAAGTGAAAGTTAAATAAAAAGTCACAACCACAAATCTACAAACCTTGAGCATTAGAAACTTTTCAAAAACTTCTCCCCTTCACTCCACCATGATCCTTTGGAATTAATAAGAAATCCTTTTGCAGCAGCTGAAAAACTGGATCACATTCCTGTTCCGTTTAAACAGTACAGGACAGAAGTTAAACAATCAGTCCGTGCCCAGGCCTGCAATCACTAAGAGAGAGTTCTGTTTGATTTTCTATGGCCAACCACAATGCTTTAGTGTGATGGCCCTGGCATATTTTACAAGGTGCAGAAAGCACTTTTAAAGCCTTGCAGGGTATGAGGGTGAAAAGCATTCCTTTTGCCAAATTTTGACATAACTAGCATGCGTAATGTTCCCAAACATTTTCACATGCCTCCCAGACTTTTTTTGGGGGGAGGGGGTCTAATCATTTATAGCACACAGTCCTGGGAGTGGGAAGAGGAAGCTTTGGTCCTCAGTTGCTTCATATCACAAGATTGCCCTTCTGGTAAGGAGCAAATCTAAGGTGCAAATTCTAGATATCTTCTTTGCTATTGGTGGTTGAGAAAGAAAGGCAGGAGGATTGGAAAGAAAAAAGGCAGGGAGGAGGTTTGCTGCTGGAGGGGATGTTTATCACCAAAAAGTGTGGCGCCTGGACCAGCAGCACCAGCATAACCTGGCAACTTGTTAAGAGTGCAAATTTTCCACTCCCACCCCACACCTGACTCAGGAACTCTGAGGAAGGGTACCTTATTCTGTGTTTTAATAAGCCCACCAAGTGATTCTGATGGACTGTAAAGTTTGAGAACCCCTTAATCTTCCAAAATCAACATCCAAAAATGTTTGTTGGCCCAATAGAATGTATAACCACTCTTCGGGATATGGGTGAAATAGTCAAATACTAATTTATATTTAGGAAAGAAATATTTTAGCACCTGTAAAATGCTAGGTACTATTCTAGGGATAGAGAGATTAACAAAATAGACACTATTCTTGGAAAAACTTCATGGAGTTTCATTCTGGCTGCTAGGTAAGAAGTGCTATGAAGATCAAAGTGGCAGATTTGGAGTGCTATTCTAGTTGGGTGGTAAGGAAAGGCCTTTTTGAGGATGTGATATTTGAGCTGAAGTGCAGGAGATTTTAAGTTCTAGAGGAAGGGTGAGCTGGAGGTGTGAGCACCTGAGATGAACATGAGTTTGTTGTGATCACAGAGGACCGAGAAGGCGGTGTGGTTAGAGGGGAGTGAGAGGGCCAGCTTGAGGAGAGCAGGTTAGTGAGAGGGAGGACAGGCTCGACTGTGCAGATCTTCTAGGCCTCAGAAGGAAGTTTAGATTTCTTCTTGGGAGGTTTAGGGACTGGAGAGAGGCATGTTTTCTTTTAACATATTTAAGACAATTGGCTACTATGTGGAATTTTGCCTGAAGGAGGACAAAAGGGAAAGCAATGAGACCAGATAGGCGGTTTATGCAGAAGTCTGGGTTAGGGCCCATGGGCACTGGATAAATTTGGTAGTAGTAGAGGTGGTGAGATTGGTTGAATTTAGGATATATTTGGAAAGTAAAGCTGGGATGCAAGGGAAAAAGTGGAATCCAGAATGATTTCTAAGTATTTGTCTTAAGCTACTGGGTCAATTGTGGTGCCATTTATTGAAAGGAGCAAGAATGGGGCAGGAACAAGTTTGGGAGACAACTAATAATTCTCTGTTTTAGTTTGTAAAAGCTGCTGGATTGCAATATACCAGAAACAGAATGGCTTTTAAAAAGATAATTTATTAAGTTGCAAGTTTACAGTTCTAAGGCCATGAAAATGTCCAAACTAAGGCGTCGAGAAAGATAGCTTAACTCAAAAAAAGGGCCAATGAAGTTCTGAGTTTCTCTCTCAGCTGTGAGGGCACATGGCCACCTCTGCTGTCTTCCTCTCCTCATTTCATAAGGCTTCCCTGGGGGCATTTTCCTTCTGCTCCAAAGGTCTCTGGCTGTGTGGGTTCTTTCCAAAATGATCCCCTCTTACAGGACTCCTGTGAGAAACCACATCTTGAATGGGTGAAGATGCATCTCCATGGAAACCATCTAATCAAAACTTATTACCCACGATTGGGTGGGTCACATCTCCATGGAAACAATCAAAAAGATCCCACCCAGCAATACTGAATGAGGATTAAAGAACATGGCTTTTCTGTTGTACGTAATAGCTTCAAACTGGCACATTCTCTTTCAGTCATGTTAAGTTTAAGATGCCTTTTAGACATCCAAGTGGAGACATAAGAGTAGGCGGGGGAATATATGGGCCTGCTGCTCAGTGAGTAGACTGGAACAGGACTGAAAGCATGTGTAACTAAGTAGTAAGCTGTTCATTAATTAAATTATAGGCAGATATTTAAAATTAAATATGATATAGGGCGGGCAATGGTGGTAGAGTGGCAGAGTTCTCTCCTGTCATGCCAGAGACCCGGATTCGATTCCCAGTGCCTGCCCATGCCAAAAAAAAAAAGTAAATATGGTATAAAATAATATGTCAAGTTAAAGCAATTGCTTTTGTTCATTATCCCCAGATTGATTTTATGCCAACTTTCCACATGGGACTTGTACATAGCAGTCTTTCCTGTCACTAAAGCTACTGTTCATGTCTCCTAACAGTTTTCCAGAGCACAGAATATTCACTTCTGCTGAGCTGTTGACATGTAACACTTTTGGATCTGTGTATGATATATAAAGTGTCTCTGGATACTTTATTCCAGCCACCAGAAATTCATTTGCTATTCGTGAGTTCCACACCAAAGCCAGGTATGACTTTGCTTTGTAAGGTGTTGTATCAAAGCCTTGTTTCCAACCACAGCCAGCATTTATGATCCCAGGAAAAATTGCCCCACATAAGTTGAATTTCTTCGCCTCCTGCTTTTTGCTGATTGCATCAAGTGGCTTCCATAAACCTTGCAGGTTAGCATTAAGTGAGATTGCGTCACATTAATGTCTTCTTCAGAAAATATTTTGTTAAAATTTTGTATTTGAGTGAACACACTTGTAAAATGAGAGATGTGGTAAGACCCAATATATGAAAACTGCCTCTTTTTAAGCTTGATTTTGGGAAATACAACCATCATCATGCATTCTAGCATAAATTTGGAAAGACTAAAGAAAATTGAGCAGAATATACCTGGGCCTTGGGACTCACACACATCCTCTGCACTGCAAAAGAGCCAAAGTATGTGGAAGGGATTTTCAGATACTCATTCTGGTGTGTTCTGATGTTGAGTCTACCATGAGGGCAGCTAAGACTCTATAACCCAGGAGTGCAGAGCGTGCCTGGGATTGCTGGCCTGGGTACATACTTAAGTTTCCAACTTGAGTTGTTGACATTTCTGTGTACCACTAGGAGCAGAGCTTCCTGATTGAGAAGAAGAGAGGATGTGACAATAGAGGGGTTTCTCCATAGCCTACCATACATTTGATTTCCTTCTCTCTGGACAGTGCAACCCATGTGAAATGCAGTGACATCAAGGCTGTACCTCTGCCTGATCCTTCCATCCCACCACTTGATCCTCAGCAGCACACAAAAAGAGCTGTGCTTAGAAGGAAGGCTTCACGGTCTTTGGCCAGAAAATGTCATAAGGAATTATTATTTTAATGACACATAGCCTGGCATTGCAATGAACGTGCACCTCTCCCCCACCCCTGAGTGGAATTCTGGAACTCCCTACGCTGTCCTTGGGCCTTTTCTCCCATGGCTTTCCTGCCACCTCATCGCCTGCTGGATCCTACTTATCCTGTAAAATTAGCTTACCCCCACCCTGGTCCTCTGGCTCCCTCCTCCTCCATGATCCCCAAATTCCCTTGCAGATCAAGATCACATCTTTCCCAGAGGTACTGTAATCATTTGTGTATGTGTCTGAATCCTCTGTCAGGCTGGGAGCTGTGTGTGCATCTCAGTGCACAGGACCTGTGCATCTCCATGTCTAGCAAAGTCCTTGGCACATGTAGTAGACACTCAATAACTGTTGTTGAAGGACTAGCCTTCAGGGCTGTGTGCATATGTCTCTCTGTGTGTGTGTCTTTATTCTCAGTGTAATGTGTTCCATTTCTATAGGAGGAAATGGAATGTGCGGCCCCCTAGATGGTGTCACCAGGCGGGGTTCTCAGCCTCCAAATGTGACATATCCCCTGCCAGCTGAATTGAACCTGAAATTACTCCTTAAAAGTTACCCACTCTTTTAGGTACTCAAGGATCTACTGGTCAACCTACAAGTACCCCTAGAGAGAAAAAGCCACTAACATCCAGTGCTTCTCTACTTAATGTGTACACAAACCAAGTGGGGATATTGTTGCAATTCAGATTCTGACATGGGGAAGGAGGGAAAGGCTGAGAATCTGCATTTCTTATAAACTCCCAAGTGAGCAGCATCTGCCTGTGTGCAGCCCGTACCTCAGTAGGTGGTCTGGCAGTGGCTCTCAAACTTTAGTGCTCATCAGAATCACCTGGAGGACTCATGAAACCCCAGATTGCTAGCTCCCACTGCCAAGTTTTCGAATTCAGTAAATCTGGGGGGCATGGGTCTGAGATTTTGCATTTCTAATAGCTTTCCAGGTGATGCTGAGCTGGTGGTCAATGGACCACATTTTGAGAACCAATGCTCCCTATCAAATGTGTTCACCCTCTTCACTCCACCACCAGACACTGAGGAAATCTGGAGAATTTCATGCCATGACTTGGCCCTTATCTGTAGTACTGCTCCTCTTCCCCTCGAAGGTCAGGGACAATTTGCACCACTCTGCTGAAACCCACAGAGAAAATAAAATCCTTTAGGTTTGAACTCAAATCAAATTCCTGTCTGTCTTCCTACCTACAAAATAATCCATGTCTACATCCATCCTCTTTTTAGAGAGAGAGCCTGCTGAATCATCTCTCTAAATGTCCTTCTGCCTATGCAAAGTCAATTCACCCATCTGGGGTCTGGATCTTATGCCTCCCTCTAACCCCTCAGGGATCTTACTGCTTCACTTATCCTCCTAATTCCTATTTCTTCTATCTTTTCTTTTCATGAAGCCCAAAATCTTTCCCATCCTTAAAAATCCTTTCTTCTGGTCCTGTCTCCTTTGCTCCTTCCTTTAATGGATTTCTCAAAAAAATGAAAAGCAAATTAAAACATGAAATGTGTACTCATTACTTCCTTACTTCTCAGTCATTTTTTTAAACCCACTGCAGTCTAGCTTTCATTCTCATAAATCCACTGAAAACGTTCTCGTTAATATTACCACCTTGTTACCAAATTTGTTAGGCAATTTTCAAACCTCATCTACAATCCCAAGGCAGATTCAATTACTTTAGCAAACATCTATATATGCTAATGATTCCGGTATTAAACCAGATCCACACAAGAAAACAGAAACCACTCCAAGTTTAAAAAAGAAAGGAAGTTAATCTCCATCTGTGATAGAAAAGCTGAGAAAACAAATAAGATGGCAAGACATCTCATTTATTAAGAAGTTAGTAAGGACAAGAAGCTGCTACCCCCAGGCTGGAGAGAAAAAAGGAGGAGG
The DNA here is from genome assembly GCA_004026745.1 of Myrmecophaga tridactyla. NCBI lineage: Eukaryota > Metazoa > Chordata > Mammalia > Pilosa > Myrmecophagidae > Myrmecophaga > Myrmecophaga tridactyla. Next base: position 17,706 of record PVIY010006373.1, on the reverse strand, counting down.
TGGGGCAATCATAGCAAAAGGCTCTGGAGACCTGGTGGAAACTGGAACCTCTGGTCTATGTTGGAGGAGAGAAGCCAGGTAGGAGGAAACCCCTAGGGCAGAGATAGGGGAAGAAATACCCTGGCTTCTGCCTTACTCTCACCAATCTCCCACCATTACCTCTCTTTGGCCAAACCTGGCCAGCAGTCCCTGAGAACGGAGCCTGGGAGAAGTAGTCTACAGAGCTTGATTCCCTTCTCTTTCAAGGAAAGAGGAAGAAATTAATGTGATGGCAAAAAGTCCAAGGACCCACACAGCTCCTAAAGCGATATATCCTACCAGACCTGTCTCCTAACCATCAAGATACTGTTCCACGACTTACCTGGATGTCTCCAAATTAAACATTTCCTAAATGGAACCGCTCATCTCCCCCATCAAGCCTGCTTGCCTCTAACTTCCCCTATCTCAGTGACTTTCACTAAAATCAGACTCATCTAGACAGTTGTCCTCAGTTCCTTCTTTCGTTCTTCTCACATTCTATTGGTCACCAGATTGTGTTGATTTTTGCTTTGAATATATCTCTCAAATCCATCTTTTTCTCATTTCACCCTCCTGCGGCAGCTTTAGTTCAGACCCTCCGCAGTTCTCACTTGGACTAAGGCAGACCTCCTTGCTACTATAACCATTCCCTTCTGGCCTATCTTCCATGCGGCTAGCAGAATAACCTCCCTAATGTGCAGTGCTCCAGTGTGCAAGCAGCTGGAATGCAATATACCAGAAATAGAAAGGCTTTTAGGAGGTGGAATTTATTAAGTTGCAAGTTTACAGTTATAAGACCGTGAAAATGTCCAGATTAAAGCAAGGCTATTGAAATGCCAAATCTAAGGCATCCAGGGAAAGATACCTGGATCTTTTAGGGTTTCTCTCTCAACTGGAAAGGTACATGGCAAACGTGGTGAGTCTGCTAGCTTTCTCTCCGGGTTTCTTGTTAGGGTTAGGGTTAGGGTTGGGTTAGGGTTAGGGTTAGGGTTAGGGTTGGGTTAGGGTTAGGGTTAGGGTTAGAGAAAATGCGCCCCTGGGGGAATTTTCCTTCTTCATTCCCAAAGGTCTCTGGGTGTGTGCGCTGTTTCTTCTTTTAAAGAATTCCAATAAAAAACTAATCAAGACCCACTGGAATGGATGTAGTCACAGCTCCCTCTAATCAAAGGTTAATACCCACAATTGGGTATGTCACATCTCTGTGGACATAATCTAATCAAGTTTCCAACCTACCATGGTGAATAGGGATTAAAAGAAATGGCTGCCTCCATAAGATGGATAAGGATCAAAACATGGCTTTTCTAGGGCACATAATCCTTTCAAACTAGCACATACAAATTGAACCATATTCCTTCCCTGCTTGAAATTCTTCAGTTCCTGAAACAAGATCCCAAGTCTTCCCAGTACAGCCAGCTTCTGACTCCCCCACGGGCCCAAGCACAAAGTAACAATCAATTCCTAACATTGGATAGTCCTCAGAAGGGCCTGGAGAAAAGGAAGCAAAAGAGGCCCTAAGAAATACAGTTTTGTCTTGAGTATATTGTACCCGCCGCTCCGAGCATCATATGATACAGCAGGAAACAGAGCCGACTTCCTGTGCAGCCAACAGGGCCTCACACTTAGAAGGGCCCATGCTTGGTTAAATGCTCTGCTGTCACTGTCTTGAAATTAGTAATAATTTTGAATAAGGGACCCTGCATGTTCATTTTGCACCAGGACCCACAAATTAAGTAGCCACCCTGGCGGGGAATACCCGCAGGCCTGAGAAACCCGAGCTAAAAGCTGTTCTAAAGGATGGCAGCTCATGTGCTTCAAGCAACACTGGATTTTAGATTCTAGGAAATATAAATATTCTGCATAGGGAATGACTGATTATTTTCAAGGTAAGTATCAGAAATCCAGAGGTCACTGGGAACAATAAACTGAACATGATTGAGAATGGGGAAAAGATATTCACAGCTGACAGGAGAATAGTATCACTAATAAGAGAATAATATGGAAGTAGTGAAAAAAAGAAGCATAAATAACATGGGTGAAGTGTCTATGGCATGGTGATTGGAACTCTGTATTGAAAAAGATTTAGAAAAAATTTGAAAATTGTGTTTTTCATATCCAAGATCATAGCTAGCTATTCCATCTCTGCACTGAGTTGAGCAAGGGAAAATAGCCCTAAATTTCTGAAGGACACGCTTAGGATAAATAAATGTAAGCCTTTTGATTATGTGTGGGTTATATTATATATATGACCCAGTAAATTAGTAAAGACCCGAGGCTGATCGTATTTTCCTTGCAGCTTACTCTTCTTGTCCCTTCCTCTCTGTTCCTCTTTACTTTTCTTCTCTTCTCTCCTCTTAACTTCTGGAAAGGAATAAGAAGCAGTAGCAGTAACACCAGATTTTATTTGAAATTTGAGCCTAGGCCAAGGCTGGAGCTTTGTTTGCCATGGGGCAGGAAGAAGGTATCAGGTGACAGTATGCTGTGGCTGGGTAAACCGATGGGGTCGCGGTGGGACCTGGGGAGAGTAGAGTTGGAAGTGGTAGGACAATGGGCTCCGGCCATAGCTTTTACAGGGATGTGAGAAAAAAATAACAGGTCATCTCTGCACCCATCGTGAAAGAAATGGAAGACTATCAAGGGTGCGACTCCCTGCCCCCAGCTTTGCTCACACATTCATGCTGTGGTCACACAGAGGGTCTTATTATCTAAAATGGTTTAGGGAAAATCCTACGCCCTGGTGAGTAAGGTGAACACAAGGATTTTTACAATATTTCCAAACTTCATTCTCTCTCGTTGTCTTTCTCATATTAACAGGCACAACAACAACAAAAAGAAATTTACAAGTAACTTTTAAGAAATACCAGGAGCATTTATATCAGCACATGCTGATGTTTCATTATATTTATGATTTTCAAGACTCACATAATAGGTTGCTGGGGTTAATTCAGGGGCTTTCTCCACTAGAATACCTTGAGAATAAAATAACAAACATAAGAGCTAAACTGGTAGAGATAAAAATAGTGCTGGAGGCAAAGGGGATAGAGAGGGAGATTTTAAGGACTTCACCATCCTCAAATGAAAATAGCCTTCTTGGAAGCCAGATGAAGGTAATAAATGAGAATTATTAAATATAAGTTAATTTAAAAACATTTAATTTTAAAAATTAGATAGGTAGATGAGAAAAACACAATACAGTAGTTTGGATTTTGGATTGATGGCAAAGTATCACAGAAGGCATTTTTTTCCTTAATTAGCCCAGACAGATTCACCTAAAACAGATCTGGAAAGTAAAAAATGATCTTTGGAAGGTCTGAGTTTGTATGTCTACCATAGCCACTAACCAAATGTGGCAATCTAAATTTAAACTTAATTAAAATTAAAATTAAAAATGCATTTCCTCAGTCACACTAGGCACATTTCAAATGTTCAAGAACCACATGTAGATATGACTACTGGATGGGACAGCACAGATATAGATCATTTCCATCATTACAGAACATTCTATCGGACAGCATTGAATGAGTTTGTTTGTATGTTCACATTTGAATTCATGTTAAATATGTTAAAAGGGCTAGGTTTAGTATTTTGGAAAGCAGATTACTAATTATGAATAATCTTATTACATATTATTATTATTAGCTAAATTAGAAATATTTCTGTTCGGATGAAAGAATTAACCAAGGATTCTTAACTAGAATACAGACAAGAAGGCAATGTAATCAGTCACTAAGTAAATCAGAATCAAATCTGAAAACTAATTCACAAGAATTTATCCTAACATACCCTGTCTGTCACACAGGGGAATCATTAGGTTCAATTGGCATATAAATAAAATAGTGCTATTCGAAATGAGGCCACAAGAAAATTTAAAAACAAAAACAGGAATTGAAGGAAAATGATACAAGATTTGGTCCAGTAGAGGTCATTTTATATAAACATTAGGGAAAAGAGTGATAAGAATTTGTAAATAAAGCCAGCAAAGAAAGGAAGCTTTGGGGAAAAGTACTTGAAGAAATGTAAAGATAAACAACAAAGCCAGAAAAATACTCGCAGAAAATATAGTAGGGTTTTTAATGAAGAGCGCTCATACAAATGGATAAAAACAAACAAAAAAACCACTAAGTCTAGTAGACATATGGGAAAAGGATGAAAAATAATTCACAGACAAGGAAATAAAACTTGAACACATGGGGAAATACTTTCCTTTGTTAATGATCAAAGAAATAAATTAAAACAAAATGAGATTTGATGGAACACTTATCAAAGTAGCAAAAGTGGGAAATGGAGAGAATGAGAAGTGATCAAAGCAAGGGAGAGTGCAGAAAAATAATCATATCAGTGTAAATCACGGCAATGCCTTCAGATAGTCATTTACCAAAATCTATCAACAATATGTGCACACCCTTTGACCACTGATTTCATTTCTAAGGCACAGCCTAATGAATAATCCAAAAATGTATAATGCTTTCTGTGCAAAGGCGGGCAGCCCCCTATTTAGAGTAAGAAGTTATGAAATGATGGCACATTGTTTTGACAGAATATTCTGTGGCCAAAAATTATGCTATGAAGAGTTTCTACTCTCTAGTAACTGTATAACATTTGGATATATTCTTTTTAAAAATATAGAACGTGGGAATTACCATATGACCCAGCAGTCCCCTTTCTAGGTGGATACCCCAAAGAATTGATATCAGGGACTTGAACAGATATTTTCATACCGGTGTTTATAGTGGCATTATTCACAATTGCCAAAAGATGGAAGCAACCCAAGGGCCCATCAACCAAGGAACGATAAACAAAATATGATATATACACACAATGGAATATTATTCAGCTGCAAAAAGGAATGAAGATCTGAGAAATGAGACAACATGGATGAACCTCGAAGACATTATGTTGAGTGAAATAAGCCAGATGCAAAAGGACAAATACTGTATGATCTCATTAGTATGAAATAATTAGATTAAACAAACTCATAAAATCAGAATCTATAATATAGGTTACCAGGGGATGGGGTGGGGGTAGGGAATAGGGAGTTAAGTCTTAAAATATAGAGTTTCTATTTGTATGAGGGAAAAGTTTTGGTAATGGATGCTGGCGATAGTAGCAGAACATTGTGAATGGAATTATTAGCACAGAATAACATATTTGAATGTAGGGAAAAGATGAAATTTTAGGTTGAATATATGTTATTAGAACAAAATTTTTTTAAAAAAATCATGGAACTGTACCACACAGTAAACTCTAAGTTAAACCATGGACCGTAGTTAATGGTACAATTATTAAAATGTGCTATCATCAATTGTAACAAATGTTCCATGCCAATGTAAGGTGTTTGTGCTCGTTTGAAAATAGTACATACCCCAGAAAAGCCATGCTTTTTAATCCAATCTTGTGGGAGTAGCTGTTTCTTTTAATCCTGATTCAATACTGTGGGTAGGAAACTTGTGATTTGATTATCTCCACAAAGGCGTGACGCACCCAATTGTGGGAATCAACTTTGTTAGATGGAGATGTGACTCCACTAATTCCAGGTGGGTCTTGATTATTTTACTGGAATCCTTTAAAAGAGGAAACATTTTGGAGAGAGTCAGAAATGACAGTGCTGACAGAAACTTCAGAGCAGAGCTGAAACAGATGCCAACACTTTGAGAACAGACATGATGTTTGGAGATGCTTCAAGTCCAGCAGATGTCATCGTGAGATGTTAAGCAATCTAGAACCTGGAGACAGCCAAGGGAAGCCAAGAGATGAAAGCCAGTCCTGGAGAACTAAAGTGAGGAACCTCCACAGGAACAGAGGCTGGAAGCAAAGGAGCCCAGGAGCAAGGGACCAGCAGATGCCAGCCACGTGACTACTCAGCTGACAGAGGTGTTCCTGACCCATCGGCCTTTCTTGAATTATGGCATCTTTCCCTGGATGCCTTAGTCTGGACAATTTTATAGGCTTAGAACTGTAAACTTGTAACTTATTAAATTTCCATTTTTAAAAGCCATTCCGGTACTGATATATTGCCTTCGGCAGCTTGCAACCTAAGACAGTGTTATGAATAGGGTGGTATATGGGAACTCTGTATTTTATGCAGGGTTTTCTATAAACCCACAACTTCTCATTCACCTCCCCAATCTCCCTTTGATGAATATTTAAGTTGTTTTCAAGATTTTGACATTAAAATCAGTGCTGTAATGAATATCCTCTCTTTATGTCTTCGTGTTCATGTGCCAATATTTCTCTAGAATAGGTTGTGAGAAATAGATGCTGGCTTCAAATGGCAAGTGCATTTTAAAACTATAACTGAAACTGAAAGTGAGTACCTATTTTCTCATATCCTCAATAATAATGAATATTTTCAAAGTTTTAAAATTTGTCTGCTCGGTGAATATCATGTTTTTTCTTGTTGATTTGTTGGGTTTCTTTGTATATGTTGGATATTAGTACTTGGTTTTAAGTTACAATTTTTTTCTACTATTCTTTCACCTACTTTAAAACATTTTAAATGGTGTCTTTTCTCATAGTTTAAAGGTTTTGTGGTCATATTTTTTACCTTTTGCTATGGCTCTGACTTGGTATCTGTTTAAAATGGCTCTCCTCCCCCAAAGATTATAAGAATCTTTCTGCATAATTTTTCCTAATAGTTTCATGATTTATTTTACCCTAATAGCTCTATAATCTATCTACAAGTTATATTGTGCATGAGAGTAGATGTTATATTTACATTTAAATAAATATATGTTATGTTAGAAAATTAGGTGGAAAAAGAATATAAAACAAAAAATATGAATAGAAATTAAAGTAAATGTAGCTAAATAGTAGCAGCAGTTGGCTTTGAGTAGGGGGATTAGATGTGAATATTTTCCTTCTAATTGCTTTTGTTTTTCAGATACAGATAGTATTACTGTATTTATAGTATGTGGTGCATTTTATATTCTTTTTCTGCCCAGTTCCAAAACCATCTCTTTTCCTTTTAACCATGTGGTTTTGTGAAAGCCCCAATCGCAGCTCTCCATGCATGCCACAGGAGGGGCTCCTGATCCGATGGGGCCATCCAGATACCTTCACTGGGATTTCTCTTACTGCTTCCGGTGGTAAAGGACTCCCTCTTTAGAGTCATAAGGCATGTGGTCAGAGCTGCTTATAGACCTGGTTCTAGCTGACTAGATAATGAAGCAAGTGATAGAGACACAATTAGAGAGAGAGAGAGGAACCACACATCATTTAAGTCCCTAGAGCTAGCTTCCCCCAAACTCAATTTGTGGTTTAGTTACCTGAACTAATAAATTACCCCCTCCTTTTTTTTCCCCTTAAGTTCATGTGAGTAGAATTTCTGTTACTTGTGAGAAAAGAGTCCTGCCTGGGGGGTGGGGTGGGGGGAGGAAGGTAAGAGAGAAAAGCTTTAAAGCAATGAACATATCATTAGTAGGAAATGATCATACATCTTGAATCAAGGCCATCCTCACTTTGTGGAAAGGGAGGTTAATACAATAACATAATGTAGCAACTGCTTGTTTTGTAGCCATCAGAGCATCTTAACGACCAAAGGAATAACTACAAAATAAGATGGTAGCAAGCATATAGATAATTTCTGCATTCTCAACAAAGTATGGAGGGTCCATGAAATTAAGGGGAATGTTGATAGAAACAGAGATGGCAGTCCTAAGATGCAGCACCTAGAATTGGCATAGGAGAGATATCCGTAAATAAACAAGCATCAACATACATTAGACTCCATTTGTGGATTTTACTGTGTATGGCTTAACCTTAAAACATACTTTAGGTCAATATTTTGAATCACGGAACTCAAGAATTGAAAGACCTTAATGCATACAACTCATTCATCTTAAGACTTGTGAAACCTACAGAGGTCAGGTGATTTATCCAGAGTCACATGGCTGGTAATTCCCTGAGTGGGATTAGAACTCATGTCTCCAGAATCCCACTCCAGTTATATTTCTACTGCCTCTCCAGTACCAATATGAGACGATGACTAAATTGCTCAGGAAACAAGAAAGACAAAATCATACACACACAGAACCAGAATAGCAAATATGCATTATATTAAAAAGGAAGTAATTCTTTAAAAAATCCAAGTCTTTGGGAAGAGTTATCAAGAACTATGCTGAGAGTACACTGTGTTGTTAAAGAGGGTTTACATTAGTTGCTCAAAGAAGAAATATTAATCTGGAGGAGGCTTATGCTCTTAGCCCAAAGGTTGTAATAGATGAGCGATTCTTTTAACCTAAATCTATTTTACTTGGGATGACAGTCATCATATGAAAGTATTTTAAAGTTTCCCGGAAGTGTGGAAAAACTAATTTGTCTTTCTTTTATAAGCTTTTTAAAAGGCAAAATTTTATTCTTCGTTTTAAAATAATTTCTTAAAAGGGCTACGACTCTCAAGGAATCTAACTACCTTAAGTAGTAAGGCAAAGACATACAATAGCTCTCGTTGGTGAGTAAAAGTTTACTGTATTTCTGCACTGATTATTACGTTCCACCATATGCCTCTGGGAGCATGGTTTTATTTTTCTGAATCTTGAATTAAAAAAGAAATTAGACATAATGTCAATTTGAGCCTATTTTTCTTTATACTACTTCTCAGATACATGTAAAAAGAATTGTCTTGGGTATCTCTAGGACTCAGAACTCAAAAGGTTTAAGAATCATTCTGGAAGAAACCAGACCTGAGGCAGCCAGTTCCTCTGTGGTTATAAGTAACTCTTATTCCACAGCCCCTGTTCGTTCTGCCTTGTCAGTGCTTCTCAAATGGATCAGCCATCAGCACACCTGACAGCAGAGAACGGGTTCTATCCAAGGAAAGAAGATAGAATCTACCACAATGCCTGAAGCAATCCACTGTTGCAAGTTTATAACTTTATTTTACATTTTTATTCAAATTTCCCTTTCTACTCCATACTATTTTACATTTATTTTAACATAAAGAAATACATATTACTTGATATTAAATCTCCAACACTCTATATTCTCTCCCTGCTTTATTTTCTCTAATAGCGCTTACTGCATCTATGAACTCATACATTTAACTTATTTTCTTTAGTTATTGTGTAGCTCCTCCCCAGTGGGAATTTTTTTTTTTTCCACTGCTGGACACCAATACCAAGAACAAGCTGGGCATTTAGTAGGGCTCAAAAAACATATCTCAAAGGAATGACTGAATGCTGTAAATGATGCTCTGTTTCAACAGACGCTCCTAGAAGACGCACCTCCCTTCCTCTGGCGTAAAGACATACCTTCTTATCCTCAGTGGCAGGCATTCCTAGGCTGGGAAGTAAAAATGTGTCACACTTAGGAAATGTAGAAGAAAAAAGTATCCAGGACTCCTCCCCATTTGCATAGGACCGTGAGATATTTATTGACTTCTGAATCCATATCATTTCTGCAATGTGTCACGAGCCTTTATCATGAGAGGTTTCTGGATTCCAGATGAACTAGTTTACTTGATTTTACCGCCACTGAAAGTCTTCTGATTTCAGGAGGGTGGACTTCAGTGCCTGTACTTGCCTAGAAAATGCGGCTCTCCCTGTCCATCTAGATCCTTCTCTTTCCTCAGAGCCTAGCTGGGGCCAAACCTCTTTTGTGACATTAATCTTTATTTAATGCTCCAAATTCCAAGGCCAGTCCTTTTCTCCTATTCCAAAGACAGCCTCTCAGGCTCTCTGGGACCAGGAAATTGTTGTGTGGACTCTTCCAAGGTGGGCTGAAAAGGAAGCAGCAGCAAATTCACACATTGATTACCTTATTTTGCAAGCTAAGTTCAAAGTGTATAGCAATTTTGGAAGAAATACAATGGTACAAATTAGCACCATCTTCTACTAAACCGCTAATACCAATCACAGATTCACTTAACTCCAGAATACCTTTCCTCTCAGTTCTCAGGAAAACATTTGCTTTCTTTCATCTATAGCAATTTCAGGAATAAAAGCCTTGATCTTTGGCCTGATCACAGCCCCTTAATAAGATGCAGTCAGGCTTTAAAAGCCCATTTTGCTAGTTACTGCCAGTTCTGAGCTTACTTAAAAGAGATACCTTGTTGTTCTCTGAGAAGATCCCAAACCACCTTGTTTTTAAACCCTCTTATCAATATATTTAGTATATAAATATACTTATATACCATATTACTTTGTGCCAGGCACTCTTCTAAGTTGATTCATCATATTAAAACATCATGGCACAAAACAACCATAACCCTTGCTAGGTACAACTATTATCCCATTTTACAGATAAGGAAACTGAGGCACAGAGCGGTCAAGTGAGGGCACCTGGGTGGTAGATGGCAGAGCCAGGATTCAAGCCCAAGCACTCTGGGTCCTCTCTCACACCTGTGTTCTTCTCCTCCATCCTCCGTCCTCTCTCACACCTGTGTTCTCCTCCACCCTCCGGGTACCACCTGCCCACCTTCTGCCCCAATGTCTAGTCTTCCCGCTCAGAGAAAGACTCTGCTGCCTGTGTCTGAAATTCTCTCTCAAACCAACCAATTCATTCTCTCACCCTTCCACAGGCCACAAGTCAGAAATGAAGGTGTGAGCAAGGCTGGTTCATTCTGGAGGCTCTCAGGGAGGGTCTGTTCCTTGCCTCTCTCCTAGCTTCTGGTGGTTGGGGGCAATCCCTGGCAGCATAACTCTAATCTCCGTCTCCATCATCACATGTCATTCTCCCTGTGTATTTCTGTGTCCCTACATGGTCTTCTTACAAGGATACCAGTTTGGGGTCCCCCCTAATCCAATATGACCTCATCTTAACTGATTACATCTGCAAAGACCCTATTTCCAGTCCAAATAAAGTCTCATTCTGAGGTTCTGGGTGCACATGAATTTTAGGGGACACATTTCAATCCAGTGCTATGACCTCTTCGGCACTCTTCATAAACCCTCATGGATTCTGATCCATTTCCTTCCTGGCTGGCCCATGATGTTTCATGCTTTGATCAGACATACTCAACTGGACCCTTTCTTCTTTCTGAACTTTTTAGTGAAAAGTTCAATGGGGAAATGCCGTGATCTGAATGGAAGTTTGCGAAGATGAATGGTGGGAGGATGTGCTTGTGAGAAACTGGGTGTTTAAGGCTCTATTAGAATCTCTCATTTTGGTGGTCATGAAATACTGTTGCAGCTTTGGGAATAGAAAGGAAGGGGGAGATTCCAGGGGCATTTTAGAGAGAACAATGGGCTGCACTTATGGGACAAGTGCCTCTAGGGATAAAGTAGAGAAGGGAGTTAAAATGATACCACTATTGTGGGACTGGATGGTTATAATGAGAGCGCCATTACTTGAAATAGGTATGTCACAAAGCTAATCTGGTTCAAGGAGTACAAACAATTCGTTGTAGAATTTTTGTCATCATCTCCGTGGAAATGTTTAAACAGTCAGAGGACACCATAAGTGAGCTTTTAATGAACATCATCAAGCATCTAACAGGGTGCAGAATGTTGAATTTCCAGCAATAATTACAATGAAATGGAGCTGAAGGTGAGAGTATCTTTCACACTGGCCTCCTGGAGGCACCTGCCAGAGTATTTACCCTACAGTGGTGGAATTTGGCTTATGATTTGAAAGTAAACAGTATGGCTTTCGATGTATGTAGCCTAAACCCAGACCGTAGCCAAATAACTTTCTTTGCTCCACCTAAAAATCCACCCAAAGTGGCAAAGTTCTCTGCAAACTGGTTAGTGCTTTATTTCCAGGCTTGGTCTTGCTTTATATTAATTTCTTAAAACACACACATACACACCACCAAACAAATGAGCACTCTTGACCAGCTCAATTCCCCCACCCCCCCATTTGTTTCTCTGGTGGCCTCCGTCAGTAAATAGGCCTATGGATTGAAGGGTGAGAGCAGAAAGTTTCTCTCTTGAGTGCCTTATCACTAAGCACTCAAAGCAGAAACACAGAAATGAAAGCTCAAAGACTAACGCAATACTAAGACAGCTCAGGGCCTAGAATGGTGTGCATAGGCTGAGAGGTTGGCAGTGTCATGAAACAGTATTTAAAAAATCCAAATGTCTCCGATAACCTATATTAAGAACTGACCCCAATCCTCAGACTGCTACACTCCTTCATTTCCCCTAAGCTTCAGAAGTCGCCATGCACAGCTGTAACCATTAGAATGTCCTGAGGCAAGCCTCCCTCGGCAAAGTCCGACTTGGACCGAGGACCTTACTTCCACCAAAGTCTACCCACTTCCCTCCAAAAGGAGTAATCAGCTGGTGAGTTAAGCGATTGCCCCAGCGGCTGGGCCAACTGCTTTGAAGCGCAAGAATTTCGGAGGCTGTGGGTAGGGGATCGAAATCCAGTCCGGGTTTTGTTTGAACGAGGGGACCGCAGAGCTGTGAGGAATGGTTCGCCAAGAGGGGGGCGGTGGTGGAAAATACACAACACAAACAGCTCGCGCCGAGGGCGGGCAGCGGTAGGCCCGGAGCGCGCGGGCGCAGCCGGCCGGGAGAGGCGCGCGCGGGCCCGGCCGCCGGCCGCATGGAGCGCAGCGCGGCCCGCGACTCCCGGGCGGCGGCAGCGGCGGCGGCGGCGGCGGAGGCGGCAACGCGCCGCTCGCTCACACCCACCCCCGCCCGCGGCCGCCGCGCCGCCCCGCCGTAGCCGCCGGCCGCCGGCGTCTCCGCGGGCCGGTCCAGCGAAGGCGGCGCCCGCGCCTCTGCAGCCAGTGGCGGTTGCAAGCACCGGGAGGCGTTTCCCGCAGCCCCCCGCAGCCCAGCGCCCCGGGCGCCTGCAGCCAGAGCGGCTGCCGGGGGAGAAGAGGAGGAGGAGGAGGAGGAGGAGGAGGAGGAGGCGGTGACAAACTCTCCGGCCCGCGCCTCGGCCGGCACTCCGCAGCAGGCATGCAGGCGCGGCGTCTAGCCAAACGCTCCAGCCTGGGCAGCCGCCGCGGGGGCACCGCCAGGGAAGCCGCCCTACCCGGGCCCCAGCCCCCGGCCCCGGGCCCGGCCCGGGAGAGCTGGAGGCCGCCGCTGCCGCTGCCGCTGCCACCGGCGCCGCGCAGCGCCGCGACCTGCCCCTCTCGGGCCGCCGGGACCGCTGCCGCCTCGTCGCCGGTGCTGCTGCTTCTTGGGGAGGAGGACGAGGACGAGGAAGGAGGGGGCAGGCGGCGCAGGGGGCTCGGGCGGGTGGCAGAGAAGCCCCGAGGGGGCGCCGAGGAAGAGGATGACGACGAGGAAGATGAGGACGAGGAGGTGGTCGTCGAAGTGGTGGACGGCGACGACGACGACGAAGACAGCGAGGAGCGCTTCGTGCCCCTCGGCCCCAGCCGCGCGGTCCCCAAGGGCCCGGCCCGGGGCGCGTTGAAGGTGCGTGCTGGGCGCGGCGGTGGCGCCCGCGGGACCCACCGCGCAGGGGAGGGAGCTGGACTAGGGCCGGGCACTGCAGACCCGGAGAGGCCCGGCCGGGAGGGGTGTGTCAGGCAGCGACGCGGGGCAGGGTTGGGAACTGTTGATTTGCTCGCGCCGCGGGCCTCCCGCCCCGCACCTCCACCAGGCGGCCGCTCACCTTTTCCTCAAAGGCCAGGCTGGTTGTCTCCTGTGGGTACCACTCCTTGTTGGGGTGGGGAAGTTGGAAATGGAACTAGGTGGGGGTGGGATTGAGCCCCGTGGGGATGAGCGAGGTTGGGGAGTGACATTTTATTCTTCCCCAAGGAAGCAGGAATATCCCCTTCCTCTTCTTGTGAGGGCTATCCAGGCTTACTGAAACCAGCCGGCAGCTTGTCTTGCCAATCTCCCAACCCCTCCTTGGCCCAAGAACAATTGTCGATGAGTTTCCCTCCCAGGCGCTTGTGAGGGAACCGGAAAGCCCAGAACAGCAAAACCCAAGCCCTTGGCTTCTACCTGTATTTTGTTGGCAGCTTTTGACATTGTCTTCCCCGTGTTTAAACTCGATGTTGTTTAGCATTTGGAGTTCTTTCCTCTCTCGAAATTGCAAAGGGTGAAAAAAGAGGAAATTGGGAAAAGTGGGGAAATCTGGCATTTTAAATGGATATGAGTATCTGCTGAGAATTCTAGCGAAGTCTCCTGTACACTGAAGAACCAAAAGATCTTTCTTTCCGTTTGTGTATCTTCAGGAGATAAGGGGTTTATTATTACACAACTGACTGGCTGGGCTTTCAGGCATGTGATTGGACAAAGCAAACCACGTTGAGGTTCATGCACCCTGTATGTTGCTAAGAAGTTTTGAGGGCAGCAAGTGGTAAAGAGTGGAATGAGTGGTTTTTCAAATCAATGGAATAACTATTTACTGGAGTTTTCAGAAGACGTTGGCATTTCAGGAAGAAAAATACATTAACAAGTGGGCTTAATAGGTAGAAACTATTAAAAAATAACATTTGGGGAGCTTGCAGAATTGAAAAAGCTCCTCATGGTATAAAATTGCAGGGCCAAAGAAATGTTGAACATCAGCAATTTGAATAGCCCAAAGGTAGAGGTGGACACAGATTGATTTCCTGGACCACCCAGGAAGGTCTGGGAGTGAGAAAATTTCAGTAAATTGTTATTTGGAATGATAGTTTTTGACAGCTGCTTGTTGGAATCCAGACCACACTCATTACCGTGGTCTGCTAAAAAGCCTGCATTGTACAGCCACAGGATATAGCTGCGTTTAGAATTGTCACGTGACATCAGTGACACTGAGTAACTGGAGTTGAGTCCTTAGCATTTCTGTCCAAGAAGTTGTGTCTTGCTTGAACAGTGTTGCACAATTTGTGATAGAAGGAAAAATTATTAATAATTTTTGCTCTGTAATAAAAAAAAACCCAATGTGGGAAAAACCAAATCTTTAAACACGGGAAAACTAGGGTGTGATAATTCACATTATCAAAAATGATTTTTCATGTCTCCAAACAAATTTCTGTTGAATCCTTTCAAAATGGGCTTCATTTTACACCACTTTCATTTGCCCACAACTTTTCAGAAAGGTATATATTGAATAGTTCATGGCATAATGTTACCATTTTGTTACTACTTTAGAGACATTGACACTGCAGCCAAAGAGATTTTTCAATGGCCTTTAAGATCATTTTTATTATAATGCATGTAAGAATGTCCGTGTTTTACATGTATTCATGCATTTATTAATTCAAATGTGCTGGGTGTTATTCTAGACCACAGCAGCGCATGCCTCCCAGTTGCTCACATCTAGTGAGAAAAGTCAGAGCGATAATCTAACGTAAATGAATAAATATGTGTGGCACTTCAGATTGTGATGCATGCTGGTTTCAGATAGATGATATCCTAGAGTTCAGGAGGAAGAAGAGAAAAGAACAGTGGGGAAGACCTGTCTAAGGAAGTAGCATTTCATCTGAGATCTCAGACATGCAGAGTGGGAAGGTCTTTCCAGACAGAACAAATTGTAATTCCAAGAATCTCGAGGGGAAAAGGAGAGAAAGGCGAGTGTGCTGGGGTTTTGTAGGTCTATGTCCGAGGGTCCCCTAGGGGGCAGCAGTATGGAGCCTGGTGAGCCTTTTCTGAGTAGACTGTGAAGGCTTTGGGAAGTTTTAAGCAGTAAAGGCCTATGTAAGGTGGCATGTATTTTTGAAAGGTCATGCTACGTGGAGTACAGGGGACAGAAGTAGAAGCAGGGACACCAGTTATGTGGCCATCGTTGCAGGCCAGGTGAGGTGTGAGGGCCGCTTGGACTAGGTTGCTTGGGGTAGAGTAGAGAGATACTGACAATTCAGGATGCATTGGAAAGATCCGCCTGCGAGAACTTGCTGATGGATTGGGCGAGGTATGGTGAAAAAAGGGGAGGAATCAAGGATAAGGTTGGTTAGATGTGCCATTTACTGAGATTGAAAAAACCTGGGAAGGTGACAGGTTTTTGTGGGGAAAGTCAAGTGTTCTTTGTTGCATGAGATGACTATTAGAGGTCCAAGTGGAAAGTGCAGTTAGCCTGAATGCTGTAAGTAATAGAGCTGAGGGGAGAGGTCAGGGCGAGAGCGTGAAATTTGCAAGTCATCAGCATCTTGATGTCATTCAAAGCTGGGGACTGGAAAGGGAATGTGGTGGGCAAAAAGTGAGAGAGCCTTGGGCCAGGCTGTGGGGCACAGCACCATTCAGGTTTGAGTAAAACCAGTCAAGACAACTGAGAAGCAGCAGCCACATAGGTAGAAAGAAAACCTAGAAAGTGTGAGCCAAGAGGAGAAAGGGTTCCTGAAAAAATGGGGAGTAATTAACTGTGTTAAATGCTGCTGGCATATTAAATAAGATACTGGCACGTTGAATAGAGTCTGGGCTATTTGAATCAGATAATATGGATCTTACTGGTATCCTTGGCAAAAGAAGTTTCAGCGGTGTGACTCGAGTGGGCCGAATAGTGAATGAGAGGTGAAGACACAGTGATGTGTGTGAAAAACTCTTCTGAGAAGTTTTGTTGGAAATGGGAGGTGGAAGGAATATCGTCTCGGTATTTTTAAAAATGGGGAACCGTAGACTCCGGTGCAGTGACTAGAGCGTGGTACAGGTTGTCTGGTGGAGGAGGAGTATAAGCTTTTTGATTGCTGTGTAATAAATTACCACAAATTTACCGGCTTAAAACAGTTCTCACAGTTTCCATGGGTTAGGAGTCGGCAGGGCTTAACTGGGTCATCTCCTCATAGTCTCGGAAGGCTGCAGTCAGGGATCAGGCAGCTGAGTTCCCATCTGAAGATGAGTCAGGGGAAGAATGCACTTCCAAGCTCACTCACGTTGTTGGCAGAAATCATTTCCTCGTGTTTGTAAGATTGAGGGTCCCACCTTCTTACTGGCTGTTGGCTGGAGGCTGCTCCCAGCTCCTAGGGGCCTCTCTGGTTCCTAGAGACCCTCTGCAGTTCCTTATCATGTGGACTTCCTTACGTGGCTGCTTACTTCATCACACCAGCACAGAGAATCTCTAGAGCCAATCTGCCAGTAAGGTGCAGTCTCATTTAGTGTATTGTAAACCCAGGAGGGATGTCCCATCCCCTTTGGCATGTCCTGTCGGTTAGAAGTGAATTACAGTTTCTGCTTGCACTTGAGGGACATGGATATGAGGGACTGAGGATCTTCGGAGGTCCCCTTAGGGAGGAACTTGAAGATGCAGAGAGAAGAGAGATGATGGCAGAGGTAAAGTCCTTGGGAAAGCCATAGGTGATGAGACCTGGAACCCAGGTAGAGGGGTTGGCCTTTGAGAGAAGCAAGGAACCTTTGTCCATCAAATTAGAGAGAAGATGGAAGAAACGAGTCCAGATGTGGGTACTTTTGTAGATTGTATGGTATCAGAGAAAACAATACTTGTCTGATGACTTCTCTCCTCCCATGCAGCAGCAGGAGAGATCATCAGCTAAGAGTGAGGGAGGTTTGCAGTAAGAGCCGAAGGCATGGAATAGTGTTTTCATAGTGTGGGAGAGTATACTTAGACTTACTAGGAAGATGAAATGGAACTGCTCAGATGGTATTAAGTACCCATCTGAGGTTTGTGGTTATACATTTACAGTGCAAGCAGTCTGGTTGTGTGATTTCCCAACTTCATTCCATTAGCTCATACCTAGAGTAATAATAATAATACAAATGATTTTGGCTAACATTTATTGAGCATTTATTATGGTCAGTGTAGTCTAAGTGTAGAGTCTCATTTAAAGTTCATTGCATATCCATGAGTCAGGCATTTTTATCATTACCCTCATTTTAAGGAAGAAATAAGTCTCTTAAAATTGCTTAAAGA